>VYZT01001271.1:9654-45919 GCA_013400735.1 Pomatostomus ruficeps | reverse complement strand
TGGCGGCCCCGGTGGCGTGGGCGGCGGGGGGGTGGAGGCGGGCCCCGCGGGTGACGGGCGGGCGCGGCGGCCAATGGCGTGAGTGCGTGGGCGGGGCGTGCGGGTGACTGACATGCCTGTGGAGGCGGGGCTAAGGGGTGATGGGCAGGCGCGGCGGCCAATGGGGCGTGCTCTGCGCGTGATGGGCGGGCGCGGCGGCCAATGGCGGCGCGGCGGGGGCGGGGCCTGACGGCGCTCCCCGCAGACCCCTTTGCGGATGCAAGTAAGGGTGATGACCTGCTCCCGGCCGGCACTGAGGACTACATCCATATAAGGATCCAGCAGCGCAACGGCAGGAAGACCCTCACCACAGTCCAGGGCATCGCGGATGACTACGATAAAAAGAAACTGGTGAAGGCCTTCAAGAAGGTGGGGCTTCGGGGCTGGGGGGGACGGCAGCCACGCCCGGCAGGGATGTTTGTGTGGTGCTAAGGAGGTTTTTGTGTGTTTGCTGCAGAAATTTGCCTGCAATGGTACTGTAATTGAGCACCCCGAGTATGGAGAAGTGATTCAGTTGCAGGGTGACCAGCGCAAGAACATCTGCCAGTTCCTTGTGGAGGTAGGGCACCTTCGGCCTGCTGCTCACTAAAATGAACAGGAGTTTGTTAAATGCACACAGGTCCCTGCGTGTGGGCAGCGTTCAGATGCGCAGAGGCATCACTCCATGCTGTGAATGCGTTTTCTGTCTTGCAGATTGGACTGGCTAAGGACGACCAGCTGAAAGTCCACGGGTTTTAAGTGCCTGTGGGCCACTGGAGCTTTATGCAAGAAGATTTCCTTACCATGAAATTCCCACCTCTCCCTTGTCATAAGTTTAAAACCAGCCGGTTTGTGTAATGTAACGATCTTGGGTCCACTGTTGAGCCTGGACTGTTGTAATTGGTGATGTAATAAACTGACACGAGCCCATGCTATCTCGTCTGGCTGTCCCTCATTTCCCAGAGGTAACGCGGGCGGTGGCACCATCCAGCCTGAAGCCAAACGTTCCAGCTGTTCCCAGCTAAGCCCAGGGACTCGGCCTGTCCTGATGGCTCCTCAGTCCAGCTGTGCTTCCGTCCTGCCGGAGGGGAATTGTGTCCTGCCCGGTGCGAGGCATGGGGACATGGAGCCGTCCCTCTGGGCAGTGCTGGCTCCTGCAGGCAGAGGGATTTGGGGAAGCCTGGCTTGGAAGGAGTGACAGAAGAGTGACCTGGAGGCCGGATGGCTGCCGTTCAGGTGCTGGTACCTGCGAGCCCCGAGGTCCCAGGCACATGAAGGAACCGTCCCATGGGTTAAACTTGTGACAAGGGCCTGATGTTGGACTAACATAAGGAGCAGCCCTGTGGCTGGAGCTGCAGAGCTTTGTGTCAGTAGCACTGCTGCCTCTCACCCTCTGCATTAACTCGGCTTTGGTTTAATTTCTAATGTTTTGTTGTAATGTATGTAAAGCCTTATTTAAATAAAACTGGTTTTCAAAAGCCCCTGTGTGGTGGGTTCCATCGCTGCAAAACACCTCTTGCCAGCAGAGGCATGGCCTCGGTGCTCAGGGGCCTGGTGGGATTCCCTGCCCTGGGGGTTCCCTGGGGGTTGTCCCCCTCTGGCTCCCTGCAGGAAGAGGAAGCTGAGTTCCCTTCGTGCCGTCTGCTGCCCATGCCCGGAGCTGAGGGAAAGCCGGGGAGTGGGTGGGTGCTGAGTCATTCCCCGCCGGGCTCTAACCCTCGAACCCGCTCTCGTGCCGCTTGTGTTCCTGTAAGCCCAGGGCAGGGTCAGCACTTCTGCTTCCCGAAAACTGCTCTGTGGAGGAGGGCGAGGCGCTGCCTCCCGGGTCAGGCTCTGCCACAGGTCCGGGCTGAGTGGCCTCTTTATTTTCTGAGCTCAAGCTCAATAAACAAGAATGAAATCTCAGTGAAATGTAGGTTGAGGGCAGCTCTGTTTCTGGGGGCTGGCAGGTGCCTCCTGCACCAGAGCAGTGTGAAATGTACTGAAATGCCTGAGAGTGCCCAGGAAATCCCTGGTTTCTCTCCCTATTGCCCCCAGCCCATCTGTCCTGCAGGAGGGAGACCTGGGGTGTCCTGGAGGCTGCTCCCACCCCCGTCACCTGCTCATGCTCCTGGCAGCCCCCAGAGCAGCTCACGACTGTTCATCCCCTGCCCAAATGACCCCCATCTCCCTGTGCTTCTCGGGAGCACTGAGTTCACTGTCACTTTCCCGGGAGACTTTGCTCTTGGAAACCAAATTGCTGCAATTATACAAAGCAGCTGCGAGTGCACCGAGGAGGCAGGTGACTTCCAGCCCTGCCCATACCTCAGAGTGACCTCCAGCCCTGCCCGTACCTGGAAATGACCCCCTGCCCTGCCTGTACCTCGGCGTGACCTCCAGCCCTGCCCGTATCTCAGAGTGACCTCCAGCCCTGCTTGTACCCCTGGGAGCAGGTGCTGGCAGACAGGTGGCCGGCCCTGCACATCGAGAGCAGGTGCTGGCAGCGCCAAGGCCAGCACTCACACCAGGGTGTGGTGTTTGTGCCCACAACCTGACGCAGCCCAATCTCTGCTCTGCTGCTGCTGCGCCAAGAATTCCCGTGCCCACCTATGTCGGAGCACATCCAGCCCGGATTTCTCCCCACTGGCTTTGCCACGCTGCCCACAAATTTGGCTGCTGCCAGGACAGGCCCCAGCCAGGCAGGGGCGAGGGGTGCTTGGTCCATCCTCCAGCTGAGCCTTTGTCCACATGGAGAAGGGCCTAGCCTGAGTGCCCACAGGCCTGGTGGTAAACCTACGTCAAGGTGATGCCAAGCCCGTGGCCCTGGAGGGAGCAGCTGCCGTGTCCCCATCACCCTGACGGCTCATTTGGTCCAGAATGAGCCATTAAAAGCCAGAAATTGGAAAACAATTTGTTTGTTCCTTGTGCAACACGCTCGGTGGAGCGAGCGATCAATGGCCGCAGGGTGCCGGGCACCGCTGCCTTCCGGCCATCCAAAGCCCATTTGTTTCGGGGTGTTTGAGGAGCACCGACACGGCTCGTTGGGAACATGGGGGGACACGGGACAGTGACGTGCCCTGGCCCAGGATGTCGTTCATGGGGTGTATTGAAGGACAGAGACAAACGGTCTCTACAAATACACTGATGGGGGGTCAATACAGCAGCAGGAGCCGTCGATATCGAACGAGGGGTGGGTGGTGACAGACAAGGATCTTCGGGGGGTTCTGGCAGCGAGCGGGGCGCACTCCTTCCACAACACCCCAAAGCTTCTCGGGGTGCAGGGGGAGATCCAGAGCTGCAGAATGAGCTGCTCCAGGGCCTGTGTCATGGTGAGGGGCCTCACACACAGACAAACACAGCCCCCCAGGTCTGTGCAGCCCCCAACCCCACGGGCACGGAGCCCTTGGGACCCTGGCACAACACGTGTTATAAACGTGTACACACAGCAGGGTGTGGGTGTGAGGGCACATCTGTGTGTGTACAGACACATAGATACATATGTGCACTTGTAAGAATGCATGTATGTATGCACATACACTTGTGTATACACATATATACCTCTCTGTGTGTTGATATATGCATATATATCTGTATTTATATATGTAGCTATAGATGCAAATGCATGAATGTGTGTGTTTATATAGATATATGCATATTTATTTTTTTATATGTAGATATATATGCATATACATGAATGTGTATCTACACATTTAGAGATATGTGTACAAATATACGTATATATACATAATCCCAAAGTCATTTAGGTTAGAAAAGACCTCCAAAAATCATTGAGTCAAACGTGTGTGTGTGTATATGTGTTTTTATACATATATATGTGTATATGTATGTACACATGTATATACACACATATAAGACATGTACATACAGACATATATATATATATGTATATTTATGTACATATATGAATACATACATATGAATGCTTACATTCATATACATGTTTATGAATGTAAGCATTCATATGTATGTGTTCATATATCTGTGTTTCTATGCATACATACATACATGTATATAGATATATATTATATATTTTTATATATATATATATATACATATAAAATATACATGTGGATACATATATATTTAGAGAGATTCTTTATGGTATTCCTTATGCATCCATCCCACTGCACACACCCTCCATCACTCCGTGACATACAATTACCCCGTGTGTTCATCATCCATATCAACACACACGTGTGTCCATGCCTGCAGCTGTGTATCCGTGCCCATGTGTACATACGGATTCCTGGATGTATTTGCATAGATGCACGAGCTATGTTATCTATTAGAAATGCATGCATTATATATTATCTGTATTTTTTGCTGTATAGAATGTTATATATTATATTGTATTGTTTGTGTTCATGTATGTCCATGTGCAGCCAGCCACGAACACACCTGTGTGCGTGTGTAGCTGAGAATGTACATGGACACGTGTGCTGATACATGTGTGTGTATGGACCTGACTCTGTCAGGCTGTGTGTCTGTGTGTATTGCTGCGTGTACCTGTGAGCACACACAGCTGCCCCAGGGCCCCCCCGGGGTGGGTGGATGGGTGTGGAGCCGCCCTGGGGTGTGGCAGCCCCGGCAGCGCCTTTAAAAGCGGGACTGAGCTGGGGCGATCCTGGAGAGAGACTCCCACCAGGACACCCCACAGGACACCCCACTGAGCCCCAGAACCCACAGGTGAGTCTCACAGGGCTCTGGCACTGTCCAGAGGTGACTTGGGGACCAGCTGGGAGAGAGGGATGGAGAAAAGATGAGGAGCACATGGGAGGGACAGAGCAACTTGGAGACCCACTGGGATGGACAGAGGGGACCTGGGGGCTGGCTGTGCCCTGGGGTGAGAACCCTGCTCCCCAGCTGTTGGAGTTCAGGGAGGAGGTGGATGATGCTCTTAGCCACGTGCTTTAGTTTCCAGCATCCTTGCAAGGAGTGGGACTTGATCCTTGTGGATCCCTCTGCCTTGGCTCTGATTCTACGGGAATTGGGGACCAGCCAGGAGAGAGGGATGGAGAAGACTTAGGGAGAAGATGGAAGGGATGGAGGGGACTTGGGGACCCAAAGAGAGGGACAGAGGGGACTGTGAACTGGCCATGGTCTGGGGCTGAGTGCCCAGGCCTCCCCTCACCACAGGCTGAGCATGTCCCAACTGGGGGCTGCAGCTCCCCCACGTCCCCACCCCTGTTCAGTCTCTCCTCAGCCATGAAGGTGACGCTGTGCCTCAGGCTCATCCTCGCCCTCGCCGTGACCGCCTGCCTGTGCCGGCCAGCGCCAGAGGCAACGGGCGCCGTGGGGGACCCCCAGCAGCACTCCCCCAGCCTGGTCCGGCGGGACTGGCCCCAGTACCTGTCCCAGGAGCAGCAGCACCTCTTGTCCCAGTTCCTGCCCCACGTCCTCACAGGTACTGGGAGCTCAGGGTGGGCAGCACTCGGGGGGCACAGCATGGCCCCTGTGCCAGCTCTAACTGCTGCCCTTGCCCTGGCAGAGCTGAACAACCACAAGGCCTTTGTGCATGAGGACGAGGGGATGGAGGCTTTGCACGACCACTACTACCCCGACTGGATGGACTTTGGCCGCCGCAGTGCTGAGGACGAGGCCGGTGCTGCGTAGCCACAGGGCTGGACTGGCCAGGCAGAGCATCCACGCACTCAGTGCATGTCCTTTTCCACAATAAAACTCTGGCACTACGGCCTCTGCACTCCCAGCTGTGCTGGGGAGGGTCTGGGAGGGCAGGCAGGGGCTCCAGCCCCACAGGGACACGCAGGGCAGAGACCGAACTGCGCACGACAACAAACACAGAACGCAGCAGCAGACACAGAACACAGGAGCTGCTCTGTGAATTCACATTTATTTACCAGGGAACGGGGCACAGCCTGGAGGGAGGGATGCGGCCAGGGGAGCAACAGCTGCTCCCCCAGAAATATCCCAAGCTGTGGGTGCTGCTACTATTGCTACTCAGTGGGCAGGAAAGAGTTAAACCACCATCCCCCTTTCAAAGCCAGTCCAGGCCAGGTGCTGGCCAGGGGCCCAGCCAGGGTGCGGGGGTCTCCCCCTGGCCCCAGCGGGTAGCCCCAGGACCCACCCAAGCCCAGACTGAGCATTGCCCTTTGCTGCAGCATCTGGACAGCCCCAAAGGGCCAAGCTGCCCCTCGCTCCGCAGACAGGCTCAGCAGAAGCAGGAACAGTTTTTATTGCCGGAAACTGGGTCCTGTGCAAGGTCCATCCCCCCCCAGCAGGGACAGGGTCAGCCAGCACCCCCTGCACCCCATACACGGGGAGCGGTGCCGGGTTCTGTCCTTGCAGCCTGGGCAAACCCCCCCCTGCTGGTGCCGGGAGCGCCGGCGGAGCCGGGGCAGCACCGGGAGCTGAGGCTGAAGCTCGTCCTGTCCCCATTTCCCCATGGACGGGTGAGGAAGAGGATGTGTCTCACCCTGAGCTTGGGGGCTGTGCTGCAACGTCACGTCTGGGTGCCCCGGGCCCCTCTGGGCCCTGCCCGGGTGGACGACGTCTCCCTCTGGCCACCACCTTGTCCAGCCCCAGGCGCTGCAGCTTCTCCACCAGGTTCCAGCTGAAGGTGCTGCTGCGGGGTGGGGGTCCATCCTGACCCCTGGGCACAGGGGAGGGCCGGGGCTCAGGATGCTGAAGGTCCTGGGAGTGGAGTGAGGGGGCCCACCGTGATCCAGTCCCTGGTGCCAAGTGGGAATCTCGCCCCAGCAAGAGCCTGAAGAGTCCCACGGGGGTGCTCGGGGGTCCAGGGCCAAGCGCCAGTGTGGGGGGAGTCTGTTCTGGTGAGGGGCTGCTGAAGCTCAGCCCCTCAAAGGGCCCACAAGAAGGCACGACGGCATGATACAGACTGGAGGGGAAGAGAGAGCAGAAGTGGGGATCAGTTGGGGGGCCCTGTCCTGGGGGATGCTGCTGAAGGAGACAGGCAGGGCTGCGGGCAGAGCAGGACCCTCTTTCCTCCTCCACCTAACGAGCCTTGGGCTGTAGGAGACCCCCGTGCTCACCCCAAAGCTCACAGAGCAGTGCTGGGGGCTGCTCCTCAGCAGCCAGGAGAGACTGGGACACAGCCCCTGCTCCACAAGCAATTCCCAGACACCGGGGTTTTGTCTAACAGTGAACTCCAGCTCACACCAACCCCCAGCGAGCCTTGGGGGGGCTCATTAAGGCTAATCACCAGTGCTCATTAACGAAGGGACAGCCCAGCACCCAGCTGGGAAAATGTCCTGGCTGCTGCCCAAGTGTGGAGGGAGGAAAGCTGTGCCCGTTCCCTGGAGTGCCAGGAGCACTCGCAGCTCCGTGCCCGGGGTGCTGCTCCCCTGGGCGACCCCACCCGAGGAAGGCTCTCCATCCATCAGGGTGCTGCAGAGGAGGGGGCTGGTCCCACACAGACACCCCAGGAGCCAGAGTTGGGGATATTTCTACTGCTGGCATCTCTCAGAGTGTCAGGGGCTGCAGGTGACCCCCAGGCTGCCACTTCCTCGAGCTGCAGGGAGCCAGGCATGGGGTGAGGAGGGGAGAGCTCGGGGGCGCAGCGGGGCCGGTGCAGGCAGCGCAGGCGCTGGGGGCCGCGCGCCTTACCTGGGTGTCACCGTGGTGATCGCAGTGGTGGGGTGGAGGATGTGGCAGGTGGTGATGGTGAAGGTAGACGGGGTCTGGGGGAGGTTGTTAACAGAGAGGAACACTGGAAGGGACAGGAGACAAGGGGTCAATGGGGAGGGGGCAGGACACGGCGGAGGGCAGGCGGAACAGCCAAAGCTGCGCTGGAAGCTCCATGCACGGGGCACAGCTCCAGCGGCAGCTGCGGTCTGGTGCCGGCTCAGAGCGGGCAGCGAGCACAGGTGGGACCAGGAGATGCCGTCGGTCCCAGACCTGTCCCCTTCAGGCAGCCGGGGGGCAGCAGGGGCTCGCAAGGGTGACAGCGAGGGCTCGTCCCGCCGGGGCAGCTGCCCGAGAACGGCCCTTGAGCAGCTGCAGGCGGCGCATCCCCGTAGGGACAGCGGGGTGACAGGGACAAGCTGCTGCAAGAGGGGACAGCACGGGGGGAGGCGAGGGGCAGCCTGGACAGGAGGACAGGGGCATCCCGGGGGCTGCGTCTCCTCCGTCCCCTCACGCCGCGCTCACCCCGGGGGCGCTCCTTGGCTTTGGCGGGTGCTGAGGTAGGGAGCAGCTGGAAGGAGCTGGCGTCCACATCATCCTCCTCCAGGTCATTGAGGCTGTACACCTCCTCCAGGTCGATGTCCAGCTGCCTGAAGTCTTTGGTGAGCACCCCGGGACGGGGCACCAGGATGCCACCCAGGTTGGGCTGTGCCAGCTGCTGCCAGTGGTGGAGTGTCACAGAGCCTGGGGGGGACACAGCCGGGGCGAACTCAGGTGGGGGTGTTGGACCCTCAGAGCACCTGCAGCTCTGCACCCGCTCTGCCCCTCACCTTCCAGTGGCTTCACGATCTGCAGTTTGTCGGGTAAGTAGGTGAGAGAGCCGAGGGAGAAGCTGGAGGCAGCGGTGAGCTCCGAGCCCCCCGAGTAGTTGGTCCCAGTGGAGACGACGCTGCCCTCGGGGGTGAGGAAGCCGCTGGAGCTCGCCCCATCTCTCAGCCGCCACAGCTTGCGCTCCCGCTCGGCCTCGAAGAAGGAGCGCTCCTCGGAGTCGTGGCTCTGCTGCCGCACCGACAGCCGCTGCACGGCCGCCTCCAGGTCCTGCCGGCCCGGGGCTGCCCGGGAGTCCTCGCTGGCCCCCTCGGCCCTGCTGGCGAGCACAGCGTTAGGGTGCCCGGGGCTGCCGTTCCACACTGCGCCTCAGGCTGTGCTGGACCCCACTCAGACTCTGCCCTCCCTGCCCCAGGCCGGTTCCTGCTCTGGTGGGACCAGCAGTTCACCAGCATCCCAGCGCCTGTGCAGGGGCAGCCGCTGTCCCACCCCGGCACTCACCGGGCGTCCTCCGAGCCGGAGCAGCTGGTGTGGGGGGTGCTGGCCCCCCCAGAGTGGGCAGCCGACAACTGCTTGGAGCCTGGAACGTGGTGGGGAGATGCAGAGCAAGACCTGGCTTTGGCTGCCTGGTTCACAGCCTTCACCGTTTCGAAAACGCGCTGGTAGCTCCTGTGGGCAGGAAGCGGGCGGGGTGAGCCGGAACCCTGTCCCATGGCACAGCACGAGCCACCCATGGCACAGCACGAGTCACCCATGGCACAGCACGAGTCACCCATGACAGTACGAGCCACCCATGGCACAGCACGAGTCACCCATGGCAGCACTCACTTGTAGTCCGAGGAGGAGCTGTCTGTCCTCTTCCTCATCATCCCCTTGATCTCAGCCGCCAGAGAGTCCTGGGGACGGGGGAAGGCAGTGTCGGTAGAGGGAAGAGCAGGGACCCCCGCCCCGCCACCCGGCCCCCGGCTCTCACCACGGGCAGCAGACTGGCCGCGCTGTAGCGGCTGACGGTGCTGTTGGGCAGGCTGCGGCTCCGCAGGCTCTTCACCTCCTCCTGGGCTTCCTGCAGCATCCCGCCGCACTCCGCGTACTTCTCCTGCAGATCCCGCAGCTGCGGGGACGCGGGCACAGCTCGAGCACGGCCCCGGGGGCGGCGGGGAAGGACCCCCCTCCAGGCCAGGCACCCACGGCCTCCCCCGGGCTCACCTCCATCCGCAGCTGCTGCTGCACCTCCTTGGCCGCGGTCAGGTGCTGCTGGAGCTCCTCCACCTCGGAGCCGTACTGCGGGCGGGAGCGGCCAGGTCAGAGCGCTGTGCCCGCACCCCCCTCCCCCCGGCACGGGCAGGGGACCCTCACCGTGCGACACTTCTGCTGCAGGTCCGCGACCTGCGCCAGGAGCTGGGTGATCTCCTCCTGCTGCCGTGCCGCGTCCTCCGCCCTGTGCGCCAGCTCCTCCGACAGGTGAACGACCTGCTGGCTGGCCTCGGCTGCGGGAGGGCCGGGGTCTGTCACCGCCGGGGCACGGGCCCCAGCCCCAGCCCATGCAGCTGGGCAGTGCCTGCCGGGCAGTGCCTGCAGACCCCCGAGCCCTACGTACAAAACTGCTCCACGCAGTCAATCATCAGCTGCTGCTCCTGGTCCTCGTACTGACAGGTCTCAGTGGCGATGTTGGTGGCCTGGGGGAGAGGGTTGGAGGGGCTGAGCACGACTGGCAGGACCTCCCATCTCCCCGGGGGCAGCTCGGGTTCTCCCACAGAGAGCAGGGTTTAGGCAGGCACTGAGGGGCATCCTCCAGCTGGCTCTGCTCACCTCCATACGCAGCTTCTGGTTCTCCTCCTCCAGGCACTTGAGTTTCTGCTGCAGGGTGTCGTACTGGAAGTACTGCTGCAGGGACAGCGAGGACTCGTTCCTGCGCAGCCTGGGGACAGCAGGGGTGGCACTGACCACCCGCGGTGCGGGCAGGATGAGGCTGCCCACCCAGACCTCTGCCCACTCCCCCAGCTCCCAGGCATCTGCAGCAGCCAAGCTCTGTGGGATTGGACCCACAGCCACCAGGGGAGGGAAGGGAGCGCGGTTGGTGCTACCCTAGGGATGGTAATGGCTCCTGCCCAATGCCTCTGCCCAAGCCACAGGAGCAGTTCTGCCCCAGGGGAGTGGCAGGACAGGGACTCCCACTCACGGTGTGGATGTGGTGGTGACGGGCTCGCTCTCCTCCGTTGTGGTGGTGTAGAAGTGGAGGAGGTCATCCCGCATGGAGACCTCATGGCGCAGCTGCGCAATCTGGAGAGACAAGGTGCTTCAGGACACAGCCGAGGGGACCACAGCTGCCCCCAGGGGAGCACGCAGGGGGCCAAGGCCCAGACCTCTGCCCAGGAGCTGTTACCTCTTCCTTGGCCAGCTCCAGTTGCTCCTCCAGGAGCTCATTGCGCTCGGTCAGGCTCCGGTTCTGCTTCAGCAGGGACTGCCCAATGCGCGCTGCTAACTCCAGGTCCCTCTCTTTCTGCGAGGGGCAGGTCTGCCTCAGCTGGGACTCATCCCTTCCCCAGTCCTCACCTACCCCTGTGTCCCCAGGGTCCCCCCAGCCCTCACACAGGTGGGACTCCAGCATACCTCATCCAGCAGGTTGGTGACAGCATCGATATCGTGGTAGGTCTTCGTGATCCTGACCACCCGCTCAGCGCACAGGACTGGGGGAGAGGGCCAGAAGGTGAATCTCCGCACGGCAGGAGCACTGACCCAGGCGCTCAGCACTGTCCCGCCACGGCTGCTCCAGGCTGGTCTCCAAAAAGGTCCTTTTCTCTGGTGGGTGGCACCTCGTGCAGTGCCAGGCAGAGGTGGGCAGGGATCCCCACAGCCGTGACAGCATCGTGGGAAACAGGGGGCTCACACCTCACCCCCAACCCTGCCTGAACCTTGGAGTGGCAAGAAAAATGCTGGACTCTCTCGGTGCCCCCACGACCTCAGCACGGGCACAGTGCCAGCCCGACTGCAGGACTCACAGACAGAAAGGAGGGACAGGGAAGGGCAGCAGGGGAGACAGGATCGGAGGTGACATCTCCAGCAGAAAGCAAGCTGGAGCTCCAGTATAAATAGCTGTGGGTGGCACCGTGCCGAGCCGGGCTCACAGGCAGCGTCCCCTCCAATCTGTCCCCAGCCCCCTCCCCCGAGAAGCCAGCCCTGCCCTAGTTTCTCTCTGGGGGAGGGGATGCTGCAGCCCGCACCCACCCGATGCCCCTCCAGCTGCACAACACAACGATCCCCACAGCGGCAGAGGCAGCTGCGGGCAGGACGCTGCGGGAGCGGGCAACTGCCCACCACGGCAACAGCACCGCGTCAGGCCGGGCCGCAGCTCCAGCTCTGCCTCCCCCCGCTGCTCTCTGGGTCTCTGGCAGGGAGAGGAGGTGCAAGGATGGAGATCGGTCCCCCGGGTACGGATCCTGCCAAGTGCGCCCGCTGGAGCTGCCAGGCAGCGCCGGGCACGCACCCAGGCGGCGGCGCTGGAGCCGTGCGGTGGGAGGGAGCCGGGAGCAGGCGCAGAGCCCCGAGCGCTGCCCGCACCCCAGACCCTGCTTGCGGCCCGGGACCTGCCCGTACCCCGCACCCTGCCCGTACCCCGCATCCTGCCCACACCACACAGCGCTCCCCATGCTCGTTCTGATGCTCTGCTGCCCCGAGGGTGTGTGCCTCAGTTTCCCCTGGCAGAGCAGCGCTGGCTGCGCCCAGGGCGCCCACCCGCGTCCCCAGTCACAGCCACCCCCCAGTCGCGCAGACGAAGTGGGTTAACGGGGAAGCTCAGCCACACAAATCCCATTAGGCTTCCCCAGCTGGGGTTGTGTAATGCTGAGTGTGTTGTCATGGCAATGCCCCCACTCGCCACCCCGGTCCCGTCCAGTTCGCACTGCCCCGGCTGCTGCCCCACGGGGCACGTACCCCAAACACGTCCATGGGAAGAAGGGCCAACCCCAACTCCAGCCTCACCCCCCTCTCCGCACCCCGACAGGACCCGTTCCCCACGGGGGTCCCCAACTGCACCTCGTCAGGCCCCTGAGCCATTAATTGGAAATAATTAGAGCATGAGCATCGTTACGGTTGGAGCGAGCGGCTGGCCCTGGGAGACGGGGGCTGCAGCGCTGGCAAACATGTAAACATCCATCTGCGGGCCCGATCCGGCGGGATGCGGGAGGGGACAAGCCCATTCCCAGGCGGGGAAGGACACCCTTCCCCACGGGCAGACCTGGCAGGGCCCCTCTCCCCGTCCTCCGTCCTCTCCCTGCCACTCCCGGAGCGGGGACAGGTCTCCTTACGGTCGAGGTGACCCTGAGGGTCCCTAAGGGACCCAGCGGTGGGAACCCCAAGTCAGAGAGCGGCAAGGGAGACCGGGGTCGCGGGAACGCACAGAGGGGGAGCAGACAGCACCTCCCAAAGGAAGACCCCGGTCCTGGCTGCTCCGGACCAACCCCGGCCCCGCGGAGACCCCGGCCCCGGCCGCTCCGGACCAGCCCCGGGGGAAGCCCAGCCCTGCTGCAGCCGCATCCCCATCCCCGGGGCGGGACCGCCCGGGCCGCCCTCACCTTCCTCCAGCTCCCGGGCGATGGGGTCCGCGCCGCCGCTGCGCTCCGCGTTCCCGTTTAACTCATCGTAGGCGGCGGGGCTGCTCCAGATCTCCATGGTGCCGAGCCCACCCAGCCGTGNCGATGCGGGGGTCGGGGGCTGCCAGAGGCTGCTCGGTAGTGCCCGTTCCCCCCGCTCTCCCGGTCCCCATCAGGCACCCTAGGACCGGGCTCCTTGTTGGGGAACCCACGAGAACAATCCTTCTCAGCCCCGGGTGGCTGGTGCAGGTGGGCTCTGTGTCCCACCTCTTGTCCCAGCTCATAACCCGGGGGGGTCTGGGCACACGGGCCCCCATGGGTGGTGATGACCGCTGAGGGGCACTGGGGGTCCCCGAGCAGCAGCTCTGCAGGGTTAATGCCATGGATCATGCACAGACAGCGGCTTCTGCCCCTTGGGAAGGACAGGGAGAGGTTCTGGGCCCTTCATGCAAAGCCATGACCTTGTAGGGTCCCCATGAGGGTCAGGGTACTTTTTTCTGGCCACCCCTGCTCTGTCACTCCAGGCCTGGTCCCGCCATCATCACCCACGTCACAAACCCTGCACCTGCAGTGCCCATTGCAGTACTGGGACCTGCCAGGTCCCTGAACAGGGAAAGGACTTTTCCATCCCACTCCAGCCTCCCCATTCACCACCCCTGGTTCTGAACATGGGCTGGCACAAGCCTGGCCCTCTCTGTGCCCCACCGAGGGTGCCCCATACTCCCTGGCTGGCACCCTCTTGTCGGGACAACCACACTGGTGCAGAAAGAAGCAGCAGAGAAGCAGGAAAAGTGAATAAATCATGGTGTGCTGAATTATGGAGGAGCTGGCAGGCACGTAGCACAAGCTGCGTGGGGGTGATGCTGGTGATGCCAACATGCTCTGTCCTCGTCACCTGCCCCAATGCCCTTCCTTGCCAGCACACAAATAATCTGTGAATGGATGCAGCTGAAGCTGCCCCTCACCATCACACACCTTTGCCTGCTTTACTCCTGCCCATTAGGATCCTGACCCCAACCACATCCTGCTGTAACCACGAGCCCCCTCCAGAGCGGGGACTGGAGCAGGTGCCCTCAGCCCCAGCCTCTCCCTGCTCCTGGCAGTGGTGTTTCCCCTGGTAAAGTCTGGGACACAGCCAGCACCACCAACTGGGCACCCACCTCCCAGGGACCCCAAGGACTCAAGCACGCGTCTCAGCAAGGACAGGCAGGAGCTGCTTCTTCCTAATCCCCTGCCCCAGGATTTGCTCCTCTGGGCCGGTTCCCTATGCCCGCGCAAGCAGATTACAGGGGGCTATTTCTGACGGCAGCTTAAAGGTTTGGGTAAAGGAATGACGCCATGGGCCCCCTCCACACCAGCACATGCCAGCGACACTGGAGGCCTGGGTATCTGTGACCAGCACGAGTCTGGGACTGGGAACCACTGGCCCCATGCAGAAGGGATGGGGTGCCAGGGCCCTGTGGTGCTGGGTGCTGGGTGCTCCCTACCCTATGGCACATACAGCATTTGGGGCTCCGTCCCTTGCACTGTCACTGCAGCGGGCAGTGTTAATGGTGGGGGGCCACCCCACCACCTGCTGAACACAGAGGGGAGCAGCCAGAAGGGGAAGGCTGCAAGCACAGGCAAGGCGTGGTGAGGATTCACCCCAGCCCAGGCTGGTGTGAGCAGGTGGGTGGAGGCCTCAGCCCCATCTGTCTCCCACTGCCCCACATTCATCCCCCAGCCCCTCGCTCTAATCCTGTCCCCGCCACACGCAGGGCAGAGGCAGAAACAAAGCAGTGATAATCCGTCTGTGCCCCCCGCTGAACCCTGACCTCGCGCCAGGAACAAGACATGTCACAGTGCCATAGACATTGCTCCTGCTTGACCATGGGGGCTGCAGGGGTCTTCTCCTGGGATCCCCACAGCTCTGGGGGCTTCCCTGGCAGCAGGGGCACTGTGTCCCGCTCCAGGCTGTCATGTTTGGGGGAGCAGCAGCACTGGGATTCACTGGCACACCTTCTGCCAACCCCACCAGTGTCCCACCCCTGTGAGCCACGGCACAGCGCAGGGGAGCAGGGATGTGCAGGGGGTCCCGAGAAATGATGGGGGCTGTTTCCCAGCATCCGGCTTGGCTCAGCAGAAGCTGCTCTCAGAATTAGCCCGGGATGTTCTGGGTGAGGAAATCCAGCCCGTCAATCCCATTAGCAGTGATTAGCTCCCAGGCTGTCCTCGCCATCGCCACCCTGCACAGACACCGGGTCTGTGCCCACCACCCTGACCAATCCCGCCGCCCACGGGCACTCACGGAAATACTGCAGGGTCTCCTCTATCTGCTGGGGGGTGAGGGGGGCTACGGGCTGCGGGGGGCCGGGGGGGGCTCGCAGCCAGTCGCCGTGGTCGTAGCCGAAGACGGTGTCAGCCCGCAGCGTGTAGCGGGGCAGCTGCTCGCCCAGCAGGCTGATGATCTCCACCTCGGGGACATCCTCGCTGCACAGCTCTGGGAACAGAGGGACGTGGTGTCAGCCCAGGGTGGGGGACACATGGGGGCTGCACAGGGGGCTGTGGCAGGTGAGTACCTCCTGCACCCCTCAGCCCGCTCTGTCCCCTCGGGGTTTAGGACTGGAGCCACCAGCTGGGTCTGTCCCCAGAGCCTCTAGTGAGGGAATTGGGGGGTCCCCCGCAAGGTGGCACTCAGGGACCCTTGTCCCAGCTCTGCCCTGCTCCCCCCTCATCGCCCCGCTGTCTGCGGGCAGGGTCCTGCTGCCATCTCCTGGCCACGCTGTGCCCGGCCGAGCCGCGATGGGGACAGCGGGCGTGGGATGCAGCGTGGGGTGAAGGATGCCGGGACAGTGGTTCATCTCCGGCCACAGGATGGGGACAGGATGAAGGAACAGCCCAAAGTAGACCCGGCTCCTCACCCCCCTTACTCCGGTTCCCCCAGGCGACCACTGGCACCCCCAGCTCTACCCACCGGTGATGGTCGCAGCATCGCGGTGTGTGCCCGTGTCTGACCCGTGGGACACTGGCTTGGTGTGAGGACAGGCAGTGACAGGCGAGTTCGGGCTGGGCGGGAGGCGGCAGGCGGGTGGGCTCTGGCTGGGGAGGGTCTCTCCTGGGACCGGGGTGTCCAGTTTGGCTGGCGTTACGCGGGGGCCTGGCTGCCATGGGGAGAGGCACCGTCCGCCCTGGCTCCCTGGAGCGGCGCTGGCGGGCAGCAGAGTCCCTTCTCCGGCCCCTGCCTGGGGGGAAGGCGCTGTTCGGGTGATGCTCTAGGGACCAGGAACACATCCTGAACCCCCATGTCCCCAGCATCCTGCTGTAGGACAAACACCTTCCTGGAGGCAAAACATCCGCCAACCCGAGGGCCTGACGGCACAGCAGGGCTCAGGTGTCCCCGCTCCCTGCCGTTGGGACAGGGGAGCTGTGGGAACAGACTCCAGCTCAGCTCCACCCCTGAGTACGGGGCAGGTTTGGCAGAGGCAAGGGGTCAGCGTACCTGCTCTGCGGCGGCTGCTACGTGACGCGGGGGCCTCAGCACCAAAGCAGCGCCAGTGCCGGACAGGACAGGGCCCTGCCCCCCCACGGGGTCCCTGCTGGGTCACCGCCTGTGGAGCGAACCGGGAAGGAGCTGTGGAGCCACCCGGCAGTGGCAGACACGGCAGTGATGCCAGCAGAGCCCTGGGGAGCTCCACCTCGAAGAGCAAAGTCCACCTGTGAACCTCCACCCTGTCGGCACCAGGATGCAGAGCGGGGACCTGCCGAGCAGTGCAGGGCAGGGCTGGGCAGCGTCTGCAGCTGCCCCATACCAACCATAAACATATCATGAGACAGGCCATAAATCCTGCATATCCCTGCTCTCCTGCCACCTCCAGTGGCTCTGGCTTGGGCTGCAGCCGCTGCTGGCACTGCTGCCCCTCTGCCCTGGGGGGCAGGAGCCTCTGCACAAGCCCCCTGCCCCATCTCCTCCCCTGCTCCCACCTCCACCGTTCTGGGGGCTGTGGCACCAGCAGCCCCTCGTTCCTGGCTGCAGGCTCATGCCAGGCATTGCTGCCCTCTCTCCCGGCACCTGCTCGGGGTCACTGCCACATGCACAGCACCCAGACCAGACCACCCTGCACCCCCTTGGCACACAGGGACCACACGAGGCAACATGCAGACCCCAAAGCACACCCACAGCCTTCCCCAGTCCTCTGCCCCATGGCACGGGGACCACCAGACCTCGGGGCCCGATCCTGCACCATGCTGCCCAGAGAACATCTCCCCAGCCCCAAGCCCTCAGACCCTCTTCTCCCCAGAGAAGGACAGGGACCCACCGTGTGGAGGTGCCGCGCTGCCGCTGGCTCCAGGGAGTGCAGGGAGCCCGGCCGGTGAGTCAGCTCAGCCGGGACTGCCAGAGCCCTGCGTCTGCTTTTGGCCCAGCTCCTGCACGTACATTCACTCTCCCCAGGGGAACCTTGTTCAGACAGGTCCGAGCAGCTCCAATCGCCCGCTGCTCCCATCGCCCCCGGCTCCCACTGACCCCGGACCCCCCTGTGCCCCCTCTACCAGCGTTCAGCTGCCGATGACCCGGGGCCCTGCCCCACGGGAGCTGGGCGAGCGCAGGACGGTGCTGCCGGGCACAGCTGGGACACGGGCCAGGAGGAGCAAGGTGCCGGCTCAGTCCGCCCCAGGTGCCTGTGCAGACTCGCGCCTGCTGCTCCCTGCCCTGCCCGATGCCGTCCTGCAGCTCCTGCCCGGGCACCTCCCGAGGAGGAGCCGAGCTCCGTGAGAAGGGGAGAGAAGAGGCAAATTCTCCGGGGGCTGCGGCAGCCGCCGTCTGTGACAATCCCGGGGGACCGGTGGGGACCGGCGGGGCACGGCCCGGGGCTCGCCCGCGGGAGCTGCCCGGGGATTTGGGGTGCCCGAAGGCAGCCTGGGGGAACGTGGGCACCGTGAGAGCCGGAGGCACGGCGCACCCGGTGACCGCGGGAACCGGGCTCGCCCCGGAGCGAGGGCGGGACACCCCGGGAGCCGAGGGCTCGGTGCACCCGGGAGTGCGGGAGATGCTGGGTCTGGGTGCAGCGGGCGCTCCTGGGGCGGGAGATCCCCACACACGCTGGGAGTTGCTCGGCGGTGGCTGCAGAGCTCTCGGACATCGCTGCCGGGCCCCGCCGGTAACAAAAGCCGCTCCCTGGCAGGTGCGGAGCGCGCCCGAGCACCCCGGCACCCGCAGTCCGTCTCGCCGCTCCCAGAGCCCACCCGGGGATGCCGCTCCCTGGGGACCCTGCAAGCAGGTCCGGTTGCTCTGGTCCAGGTGTCCTGTGGCTTCGCTTCCCCCCGCAATCCCGGGATCCCCAGCAGCTCTGCCACAGTGGGGCTGGGGATCCCGGGACGTGCATCCCTGCCCATGGCTCCCGGACGGCTGCAGGACCCGACCCCCTCCTAGGGCAGATGTTCTGGGGCACCTCCAGACCCGCTGGCACTTCGGGGACAGCCAGATCTGACAGCAGGAACATCCCTGCAACCCACAGCAGGGCTGACTGGGAGCCACAAGGTGGGGTCCAGGCTTGGCACAGCCAAACCCCCATCCCAGGCACACAGGGCTGGAGCCAAGGCCTGTCAGTGATTGCCTCCTGCTCTGGCAGTGGCCGCAGGAGGCCGAGGGCTGTCTGGCCCCCAGCCTCTTCCCACGAGCCACCCCAGCCCCGTTGCCCTCGGGAAGTGCGCTGGGTTGTGTCGGGACTGCCCGGAAAGCAGCTGTTGTTTTGCTCGTCGCTGGTCCTGGCAGGGGCTGCAGCAGGAAGCAGATCCATTTCCCTGAGCACTGGGGTTGGCTGCGGCCACGGCGCTGAGCTCAGGCAGGATGTTCCCCCCAGTTCCCACTTCCCAGACCAGCTCCTGCTGCTTTGTCCCCGTTTGTCCCGAGCACGGCACATGAACTTCGGTGTCCTGCCGTGCTCTGTGGCAGTTCAGGCCCACGGCCAGGCAAAGCAGGTGCCAAGCATGGGAATGAGTCCACCAAGGCCACTCTGCCCCACAGAGGGACTCACCACGGCCCCACAGAGGGCGGTGGCTGCGCCTTCCCCCGGCTGCCCCGAGGGACCGTCCCCAGCCGACAGAAGAACAGGCTCAGGGCAGCACGGGGCTGCAGGGGTTATTTTATTCTTTGCTTTGGTCTATACAAAAACAACTTACAGAAATAATAAAATCTTCCATTCCTGACCCACACTCCAGTGACTGTCCATCCCTTTCCAGCTGGAGTGTTAAACCACCATCAGATCTAAAGCTTCTTTAAAAAATGCGTTAGATAAGGGAGGAGGGGACGGAAACACACCACTCACCAAAGAGAAGGGAAACGGGGTAAAATGTGCAACAAAGATCGGTACAAGGACACAGTTCCTAATGCTGGAGTCACTCCTCTATGGGGACTGGCAGGACAGGGACACGAAGTCAGCTCCCAGTGGCTGATGGGAAAGAATTAAACCTCAGACACCCTGAAGGTCCTGGGACATGGACCCTTTGCTTTCAGCAAACTCTGGATTGGCCTGATTCAGTTGGAGTTCGCAGGAAGCAAAGGGTTTTTCCATGTCAGATTCCTCTCCTAGAACACTAACACGCAGAACAAACCGTGGGGAAGTTAGAAAGCACAAACTTAAAGACGGCAAAAGCCGTTGGCACCATATTAAAAATAAAAAAGAAATATATATTCATAGAAAAGACTATTTTGCCAATGAAAGATCACTAACGGTGCAGGGTTTGTGTTTTAAAGCTTCAGAAACAGTATCTTGGATGCTGGATGTGGCAGTAGGTGCTCAAAGCAGTCCCAGGAGGAAGGACCTTCTCCACAGACCCACAGCGAAGAAAACAAATCGAAAAATAAAACCTCTCGTGGGAATGGAAAAGTTTTGTCTTCTCAGGCACTTCTGTCTCCCAAGTCCTTCTCACGAATGCTCAGCTCTGGGGCCACCCTCTTCTGCATGGAGAGAACACCTGCAGTGGCAGAGAACTCCTGTCATCCACTGAGGGGGGATTTGGGAAGGGACCAGAGCCCGGGACCCCACAGATGATGGAGACATTGACCCATGGCAGCACCAGGGACCCCCCCATGGGACCCCATCAGGGACCCCGTGGTGGCACCAGGGACCTCCCAGCATGCCAGGTGCCATCAGCCAGCCCTGTCTCCCGACCCACCACAGGGCTGAGCCCACGTCCCACGTGCTGGCAGGTACCTGGTGCGGGGCTGCGGCGGGTTAGGCGAGCATGTGGTCAGCGAAGGGCGCTCGGACGCCGTCGCTGTAGGCGTCCATGGGGTAGTCCCCATCCATGTCCATGTGCATGTCGATGGGGTCCAGGGGGATGTCACCCGAGTACATGGGGCGGTAACCAGGGTCCAGCTCTGCGGGGAAGGGGTGTGGCAACCTCAGTTCCCATCGGCCAAAGACTTCTCCAGATCTCATCCACCTCCTTGTCCCCCCACCCAGGGCAGCATGTGACATGTGGTGCTGCAAAAGGGACCCACCACCCCCTTGCCCAAGGGCACCAGCTGTGTGTGCTCCCTGGGAGCTGAGCATCCCACTGTGCACCCCCAATCCTCAGCAGACTGGGCTGATACCTGGAAAAGGTTTTAAAACCAGTCTGGGTTGGTGACATGAGGCAAGTGCCCCCCCAGAACCCAGCCCACGGGGCCCTGCAGGGAGGGCTGGTGCCATACTCACCGTCTGAGTAGGGCTCATTGATGGGGATCATGCTCTGAGCCTGCAGAAGAAGGAGGCACAATTGAAGGGATTCGTGCTCACGATGCTCAGGGGCCCTGTGGTGGTAAGCGCTGTCCCAAGCTGTGGGTGCCATGACCCAGGAGCTGAGGCCACAGCCTGTCCACCTCCCTCCTCCCACTGTGTGACAGTTGTTCCTGTCTGAGCTTTGGCTGGAGGTGCTGGCAACAGCTTTAGGAAGCAGGACGGGGCCATCCCCTGAGGCCCTGGTTTCCCCAGGGAAAAGAGCTGCTTGGGATGCTCACCGCTTCCCAGGCTGCCGGGTCGTGCTTGAAGAGGGAGTTGGTGAGCTCCACGGAGACACGCTTCCTGTAGTCAGGATTCTTGTCCTCCGAGATGCGGAAGAGCACAGCGGCCGCGTAGGTGGCTGTAGGGATGGGCAGCAGCCTCAGCTCCTGCTGCCATGCAGCACCAGAGCCCCAGCTGGGACGGTGCCAGGAGAGTCCCCAGCAGGGTCCCCGGCATGGCAGTACTCACCTGTCCCCTCATTCCGGGAGTGCAGCAGCTCCATCAGCGGAGCTGAGGCCCCCTCGGCGTCGATGGCATCTGCTGCCTCCTTGTCCTGGGCCAGCTCACACAGCACGCCGGCTGCCACGCGCTGGATGTTCTCCACTGGCGAGTACAGGAGCTGCCAGGAGAGATCAGCGGCCGTGTGAGGTAGCCAGCAAGGAGCCCCTGTGCTCTGGGTGTGTCCTGATGCATGGGGCCATCAGCCCAGAGCTGCAGCTCCCTGTGCAGGCTGGGCAGGAGGTGACCCAGCACAGCCCCTGTGTCCCCACAGCCCTGACCTGCACGAAGAGAGGGATGGTGTTGAGGCGGAAGATCTCCATGCGGTTCATCAGGTCCCGGGCCAGGATGTGCAGTGCCCCCGTGCAACCCTCCACGATCTCTTCCATCTTCACTCCATCCTGCCAGGGAACAAGAGCTCAGCCAGGCTCTCCACACACCGGGGCACAGGGTACCCCCAGGGACAGGCTGGGTTTCGGGGTGCCAGGCTGTGCCGGGAGCAGGGCAGAGCGGTGGGCACTCACCGTGTAGGGCTGTTGTGTGCCAGCGGCCACGTGTCGCTGGGCGTCCTGATGAGCCTTGACCAGCAGCTGGACGAGGCGGGGTATGACGGCGGCCTCCTGCAGTGGGGCATGGTTGGCCGGACACAGGGCCAGGTTGCGGATCAGGCCTATGGTAGCCTGGAGGAGAGGAGGAGGAAGGAGAGATTTGTTTTGACTATGGATCAGAATAACATGTTCCCCAAGAGAGCCACTGGCCGGACCTCTCCCTATCTGTCCCACCCCATCCCCTCTGTGCTGCAGGCTGACTCAGCCTTCCCCCGCACTGGATCCATCCTCTCCCCAGGCTGAGCATTGATTCCAGGGAGCAGTCAGCACCAGCCACTTCCGCCATCATCAGCTGCCGTCAAGGCCGTGACCCAACAGGAGCAGGGCTGTGGCAGCAGCAGCCACCATCACTCTGTGCACAGCACCGGCTGCTGACCCTTCACCAGCCCATCCCACCACAGAACAGCAGCTGGGGGCTCGCTCCAGCCCAGACACTGGCCTCCTCCTGCCTCCACACCCCTCTGACCCCTTACCTTAACCAGTGGCCACTGGTTGGGCTGGTTGAGGAGCTTGACAATGGCGGGGATGCCGTAGTTGAGCCGCACCGAGTTCTGCGCCATTTCGGCCTCGGGGTGCCGGCTGGTGAGGTGCCGCAGGGCGCAGACGGCCGGCTCGGTGATGTCCTCCTTGTCGCCCGCCCGCAGAATGGTGTGGATCAGGGCCTCCACCCCATTCGACTGCGTCACCAGTGTCTTGTTCTTGCTGTTGTTGCAGGTCAGGTTGGAGAGGGTGCCAGTGGCACAGGTCAGCACATTCACATCGTCAGAGCTCAGCTGGTTCACCAGGATCTTGAGGACGCCGTCCAGGCCCTCCTGCAGGGGTGGGGATGGGAGGTGGGCGCAGCACACACAGCCAGACCCGAGCTGCATGTGCCCCAAGCAGGCAGCGATGGGGAGGCTGCAGTGTTCCTGACTCCCACACGGCTCCTTTTCCATCCCCTCACAGCTCCTTTTCCATCCCCCACAGCTGGAGCTGCTCCTTCACGGTGAGCCCCAGCCACTCTGACATGTGCAGTTTCACTCAGAGTTTAATGTCTCCAGCAGCTTTTCCCTGCTGGAATTACACTTCCCATGCCCCCGTCAGCACTCCCCAGGCGGTGATGGAGTGACCCCAGTCCTGGCCATGCTGGCCGGCAGCCAGCAGCAGGACAGGAAAGAGTTAAAATGCCATGACCACGTCCTCCTTCAACCCCTCAGTCATCAGAGCCAGGGATGATTCTGTGACAGCCAAAATAGTTTCCAGGCTGCATCAGAGCTAATCCACATGGAGCGGCCCCAGCAGATGGGAAAACTCATCAGGAGGCAGCAAAGGGCTGGGAGAGCAGACCCAGCACGGGGCTGGGGTCACCTCTGCACTGGCTGCGGGGCACAACAGCCTTGGCAGCAGCTCCGCCGGCAGCTCCCACAGGAGCCGGGCAGGCAGCCAGCCCAGGACAGGCTGACGGGGCTCTCGAGCCAGAGCAAACTCCGGCGACACCCGCTGAGTGACCGCGGTGGCCTCGGCCCCACACTGGGGACACACAGGAGTGCTGGCAGCCAGCTGGCATGGGCAGGGTCACGGGCAGGGAGCAGCTCCCCGTGATGCATGGCAAGCTCTGCCGCAGGGTAAGCTGGGCACAGCGGGGCATCCCCTCACCCCTGCAGCTCACAGAACAGGGAGCTCATGGCTTTGGACTCAGCCTGGCGTAAGCAGCCCAGCACCCGGCATGGACATGGCTCCGAAACGCAGCGCTGAAGCACAACCAGGGGTCCTGCAGACTCACCTGTTTGGTTGCCACGTCAGAAAGGTTCCGCAGGGTCCAGAGGCAGTTCTGGACCAGCCTGGGGCTGGAGCTGGTCAGGTGCTTGCCCAATGCCTGCATGCCACCTGCAGGGAAGGGGACAGCCCTGTGAGCACCCTCGGCCATCCCAGCAGGAGGAGGAGTGAGCGGCAGCTGGGCTGCGTGGGCTGGGCATCGGCCGATGCTCCTGTACACGGAGCAGCCTCATGGCTCGGCGGAGGCCAAGTGTGGTGTGTAAAGAGCTCTCAGACAGCCGGGATGGACCCTGCCCACACACAGTGCCAGGAACACGCCTCAGTAGCCTTCAGAGCATGAATCCAGGCTTCACCTGGCTGTACCAATATCTGCCTGTCCCACAGACACACAGCAGGACACGTCCTCAGCTGCATCACCCTGACACCACCATTCACCCTCCTGTGGTTCTGCCCCAGCCTCTCTTACCAGCCTCAACGATGGCAGGTTTGTTGCTGGGACACACTGACAGCACCTTGAGCACGCGGCTCGTGGTCCAGAGCAGCTTCTCGTAGTTGTAGCTGCGCATGATCTGCACCAGAGCCTGGGGTCCTCCGTTGGCCAAAATAATCAACTGCAAGACAGAATCCCAGAATGGTTTGGGTTGGAAGGTACCTTAAAGACCATCCAGTTCCACCCTCCACCACAGGCAGCAGCACATTCCACTAGAGGAGGCTGCTCCAAGCCCTGTCCAACCTGATCTCGAATGCTTCCAGGGATGGAGCATCGAGAATGGAGGGTTGGGGTGTGGCTGCCCTGGGCTGCTGGGATCCCCTCTCCAGATTCCCTAGCTCATGCCAGGACAAAAGCCAGGCAGGAGCTCCAATCCCTCGGCATACAGGAATGCTCCAGTCACCTCCCCAGGGACACATGAGATGGTGGGATCTCCACTGCTGTCTCCTGCACATCTGCAGGTCAATCATCCTCTTCCTGCCCTCCCCACGCCACAGTCAGGCTGGGATCCCATCCCACCTTGCTCTCCTGGTTGCCATAGGCCAGAAGCTGGAGGCAGTCGGTAGTGATAGCCAGGAACTTGGGGTTGTTCTTGTTCAGCAGGGGAACCATCTTCTGCAGCCCGTCGGCCAAGCGCACGGCCATCTTGGCCCCCTCCTGGTTCAGCAGCAGGTTGTGCAGGGTGGTGATGGCGTAGAAGAGAACTGACTCGACGGGCGAGCTGCGGGTGGGCAGCACACACCACATCAGTGCCGGAGCTACACTGCACTCACCGGGCTGCAGTGGAGCCCCAGGGGCTGCCCTGAGCCCAGCACCCACCAGTGCCCTTCAGCAAGGCCCTGTGCAAGCCCACCGTGCTGCACGGCCCCAGGGAAGGGACACCTCAGAGCCTGGGCCCCATCTCTCTGGCCAGGGCAGTGAGGGTGGGGTAGCCACTCCCCTCCTCCTGCCTGTATGCAGGCTCTATATGCAGCAAACCCCGGGGATTTTCACAGGCTCGCAGTCTCCCGCTCCCTTGTTCTGGTGAGCAGGAGGACCCACACTGAGGGCAGCGTGAGCCCTCCCTTCCTCTGCCCGCAGCCCAGGAGGGGCTGCCAGGCTCTGCCATCCCCCCTGGAGTCCCCACCACCACCGTGTACCTCAGCATCCTGACGAGGGCCGGGATGCCACCGGACTTGAAGATGGAGAGCAGGCCCTCGCGGTGGTGCGAGAGGTTGTGCAGGATGCTGGTGGTGCAGCGGGCTGTGTCCAGGTCGCTGGTGCTCTGCATGGTGCGGACCACGGCTGCCACGATCTGCGGTGACTGCATCAGTGCACGACGCGACGCCTCCTTCTTGGACAGCTGGTTGACAATCATGGCTGCCTTGCTGACAACCACCTGAAGGGAGAGGAGCCACCGTGTGAGAAGGGGTCCCACAGCAAGGACAGGCTGTCAGGTGACATGGGGTGGGCAGAGGTGGGCTCAGTCCTCATTCAGGGCGGAGGCAACCAGGAGTTTGGCTAAGAGGAAAGACACAGACACGGCCACAGAGTCCCACAGGGGTGAGAGCCCATCCATGCAGCAGCTGAAAGCCCAGAGACACGTACAGCAAACATAGTTCCTTACCGGGTCCTCATCGTTGAGCAGCTTGGTGAGCTCTGGGATGGCACGTGTGGCCAGCTCGGCGTCATCCTGGTAGTTGATGAGGTGCACGATGGCTGACTTGAGCATCTGGGAGGGCTCTGCCAGGCGCTGCACGTTGGTCTGCTGCCCCTCCAGCTGCGTGGTGATGAGAAGCGAGCGGTCCTCCACCGTCTCAGGGTACATGGCGGCCCGGACGCGCTGGGCACGGGTCATGGCCAGCTGAGCCTCCATGTCCGCTGCAGGGGTGGACAGGGAGGCAGCGTTAGGCTCTCTCCAAGGAGCGTTCCCAGCCCTGCTTCCCAATCCCAACTAGATGAGCAAGAGCTTAGTGAAGTGACACCGGCCACGTCAGCAGTCCCAGCACGCTCTGCACAGAGCCGGAGCTTCAAAGCGTAAACAGATACGGCAGCGCTGAGATAAGACAACATTCAATTAGGCAGCTTGACGAGGCATTTGTCACACAAGGCCCATTAATTAAAAAATTAAGGATATTTGGGACCAGCTGGCACTGGAAAAAAGAACGACACCGAGGTCTTCCCCACTGAGGATGCTGAGGTGTGATACTGCGGTAGCCACCCATGGTCCCCACCTCTGCAGCACAGGGACCCCACAGGGCTTGGGGGGCTCTGATCCCCGCAGGAGCTGGCAAATAAACCTCCCAGAGCCTACTGGTGACAGGGAACTGCAGAGGCAAACAGAGGAAACCAGCCCCCTTTGAGGGGATAAAGCTGGGGGAAGCATTTCCTTCACTCCAGGCTGCGGCTCCGTGTCATCCTCGCCTCAGCAGGAGAAGCCGTGGCAGTGGCGCGGCGTTACGGCACACGCTGGCAGCTCTGTCAGCCACACTGGGACAGGTTTCCCAGCAGGCAGACAGGCAGTAGAGCAGGTGGCAGATCTGTGGGCCGGGATCAGCTGTTCCCATCTGAAGCCAACCCGCTGGCGCGCTCGGATGTGCGCGCAGCTCAGCACCAGTGCGGGCTGGCCGCCCGCCACCCCCGCGCGAGAGCCTCTCGGCGCTGGGAAGGAGGACAGGAGGGAGCATATTTTAGGCAGCAACAACTCCCGGGGTGTGGAAGCCAGCGTGGAGGAGTGCCCAGAAGCAGCATGGCTACGGGGGAGGAAGAGCAAGGCAGGAGCTGAGCAGCTGAGCCCGCGGATGTGCCGGGTCCCACAGCCCCTTACCTTGTGCTTGGCTCTGGCCCTGGTTCCCTCCCTGGCAGTAGCTCGTGGTGGTCGTCTTCTTGATGGTGTACTGCTTCCCATACACCTCGTCATCGTCCCCGAGGCACTTGCTGCTGACGGAGGGCACCTGCGTGTTGACGCCGGAGTGGATTCCGGAGTCGTAGGTGTAGGTCTGCTGCCACTCCGTCACCTTGATCGGCTGCTCCATCATGTTCATCACCTCCATGGCTGCTCTGCGGGGCGGGGAGGGGACAGGTTATGCCTCTGGGAGAGCCCAGGTTGCCGCAGGACCCTCCTGCCCCTCTCCTGCCCCTGAACGGCGCAGTAGCTGGCCCCTGCGCAGCCCACGAGCAGATGGAGCCGATCCCTATCTGCCCTCCTCCCCCACGGGAGATGAAAGGCGGCACCGGGATGACGAACCCAAAGCTCAGCACTTTGTTGCTCGTGTTCAGACATGAACCACGGCTGCTTCTCACAGCACGCTGTGTCTCACAACACCGCGCCTCACCACTGCCACGGCCAAGGTGTGGGCAGGCTCTGCCCGGCGCAGGGGGACACCACAAGCTCCAGGGTTCCCCGGCTGCCCAGGAGCTTTTTAAAGACCCCTTTCCAGAGACAGAACCTGCAAAGAGCTGGGGACATGCCAGGAGCTCCAAGCTCCACATGGCTGGAGTTCCAAGCATAAAATGAACCTTTTTAGAAGCTTCCTGGGATAGTCTTAAAGCAGCTAAAAATAAGCAGGCAAAGCCACTGGCTCAGCTCGCCCATGGGTGCTCAGCCCCACGGGCGCCCACGGTGTGATCCGGGGCTGGGCACTCCCCACTCAGCGCCGGGACAGGGCAGCCCGGCACATCCCAACACTCAGGACAAACCAGCCAAGGTTGCTGGGAGCAGGGCTGGGCTTTCCTTGTCTTTAATTTGGGGATACAGGGGGAGGGAGGGTGGCTCATGGATTAATGCCTGAGCTCACTCAGGGCTGTGAGTCACCAGCCCTGCATCCAGGCCCCCGGCACGGCCAGGAGGGATGGAGGCAGGCAGGGAGGGAGGGTTGGAGGCAGGCAGGGAGGGAGGGATGGAAACAGCACCCGCCCAGCCCTTCGCTGACCCATCACCCAGGCACCCGCTGAGATTCCTCTCCCTTCCCGGCCGCGCAGGAGTGGAATGAGTCAGAGTTTCAGAGGCGATAAGCAGCGAAGGGAGCAGCTGCCGCCCGGCATACCTGGGTGCAGCAGCGCCCACTTCCAAACAGCCTAATTACCACCTGCACCGGCCCCGATTCCTGCGCCGGGCTGGACCGGGGCGGCCGCGCTGCCCTGGCTCCGCTCCAGCCGCCGGCACCGCGCGGGACCCGCAGGGACCGGCCGGGCAGGGACCAGCCTCGGGCTCCAGCACCCTCCTGGGGGAGCGAGGAGACGGAGCTGAGCCCCCCGCCGGGCCGGTGGCTGACTCAGGGCGTCGGGTGGTGGCCGAGGACGCGGCTCCGCGGGGCGTCCCGGCGGGGCACGGCGCGCACGGGCTTGGCGCGGCTCGTCCCACCGCTGCCGGCTGTTCCCAAGGAGCGCCCGGGCCTCGCCAGCTGCACAGCCCGGCGCTCGCAGCCAGGAATCCCAAGCCCTCATTCGCGGGAGCAGCGGCCAGACGGGAAACAGGAGCCCCGCCACGCTTGTCCCCCTGTCTGCGTGCATCCTGCAAACCCCTGCGTCCAGCCCCAGCCGCCTTCCCGGAGCCGCGGCAGGGCGCTGCTCCTGCCAGTCCAATATCTTTTGAGCTGTCAAGCGGCACTGGCAGACTCAGAGCAGCTATAATGGGATGTGCATAATGCACGGTGGTCAGGCAATGGAGGGACCCGCTAATGGAGGGCGGCGGAGGCAGAGCCTTCTCACGGCGAGTAGGAGCTGGGAGGTGTGACCAGCGGGGGCAGGGGTGTGTGACACACGGTGCCAGGGGCGAGAGGAGAGACAGCTCTGCTCCCCACCCCGCGTCACAGCAGGGATGGGCCGGGAGAGCCCCGGTGCCGAGCTGGGAGTGCCGCGGTGCTGCACACCCGCACTTGTGCGCTGCTGAACTGGTATTTGGGAGGGCAAGGCCTTCAGCTGGGTCATCCTGGCCATGGTGGTGGAGTCTCCAACTTGTGTCGGGAAGCTCAAGAGAAGCAATAGTCACGCCTTATGAAGTGTGGAAGTGGCAGGCAGGAGAGTGCTCTGTGGCACTGGCAGGGCATGTCACCCATCCCACCTGCAGAGCCTCGGCAGCAGAGCCCCAATACCCCAGGCAAACACTGAAAGCTGCCCTGGAGAAGGTGGGCAGGGGGAGAGCAGAGCTGGAGGCAGAAAAGATCACACACGACCAGGGCCAGGACAGGGACCTCAGCAGCGAGACAGATCTGGCGGGGGCTGATGCTGCTACACCACAGTTGAGCAGTGACATCCGCTCCACAATTTACAGGCATCAGACAGGCACTTAATTTTCCAAACCTCCAGGAGCTGGGCTCAGACACCGTACAGAGCCCTGCATTATGCATGAGCCACCCCTTCTGTCTGCACCGCGGCACCCAGCGACATCAAAAGCCAGCACAGCTCCTCGAGCTCAGACACAAGCTCTGGTGATCGGCCCCAGACAAGCTGCAAGCAGGAGAGCAGGACCAGGAGCCATGTGGAAGGGAGCACAGGCACCTCACTAAACACAGAACCTGTCCTTCCCCTGAGCATCCCCCAACAGTGTTTGCTCATCGCCACAGGGGCCAGCGAGACCAAGAGCACCCGAGGTGACGAGGCCAGCAGAGCAAATGTCAGACGCTCCTACGGTGAGCAGTGACATTTTCTGAACCCTGTGTCAAGAGCGCCCTGCTCATCACTCAGTGAGGGGCAGACGCTGACACAAGCTTCTTCCTCATCCTCCACAGCTTGGCTCTGTCCTCAGGTGTCCTCTCTCCTCAGCAGGACCAGAGTGAGAGGGGCCCCAGCATGCTGGTTACACCTGGGCTCACCTTACCAGGAGCCATTCCCTGGCAGTGCTTCTCGGGCAGTGCCATAGCAGGGCAGGGCCCTCGTGCAGAAGGGAGAAGCAGGGGGTTATTTGTGGCACATGTGAAAATACCCACACTGGAGGGTCAGCCCTGAGCGGGGGGCACGTCTGGGTGGGCTCCAGCCCTCCCACATCAGGCCTGTGGACTGGAAAATTGCTGCTGAGCCCAGTCCGTTTCTCCCCTCACCAGGCTGGCACAGCAGGAAGGGGAGAACAGTGAGGGCAAAACGGTGCCACCAGGCCTCACCTGAGCACCACTCCACACAAGCCTGGACCCTGGGGAAAAAGGACTTGCTCCTGGTAACAGTGAGAAATCCCCCAGAAAACAGTGAGGCAGATGTGGGGGACCCCTTAGAGGGGACAGCAGGTTTGGGGAGAACCTCCAGCCTTCTCCCACACCATGATGGGAAAGGGGCCAAGACCCTTGGGGGGCTTCAGCCATGGGATGAAGGACAGGTAAGGTCTTCAGTCACTCAAGCAGGGCACTGCCAGGAAAAGGTTAATCCCTCTCCCACCACTTCCCACAGCCAGGAAGGCAGAGGAAGCTCCCGCGGCTGTCGGGCACCGGCCAGCAGCTCATCCGCCCCCGGAGCCATTTGATCGGCATCCAAGCAGCACTGGCCCCCCGGGACACCGTCTGCGGAGGAAGTCTCTGGCAAACACGCAGCCCCAGGCCTGACTAGCCCTTCTCACCAGCTGCCGCGAAGCCTTCAGCCTCACCAGGCAGGACACAACCAGCAGACAGGGCTGAGCTGCCCAGAACAGCAGCAGGGAAGCCACGAGTGCTGTTTCATGCAGAAATATCCACTGCCCAAGGGCTTCTTGGGGAGCAGCAGTCCCTGGGGTGAGCAGCTGTAATCCCCAGCGTGGGGTCACCCCAAAGGGAGCAGGTGAAGGGCACAGGGCACCCTCACAAGCCCCAGGAGGGGTTGTGCAGGACCAGGCACTGGGTCCCAGGGGCAGTGGGTGTGAAGGGGCAGCCTAAGCTCATCATGGGCAGGTCCAGCCTGCCCTCACTCCAGCATGGAGCAGTGTGGGTGCCCGCAGGGGGCTGCCAGAGCCCCACCCTCGCTCACATCCTCCAGGAGCAAAGGGCAACAGTGCTGGGGGGGCCCTCATGCAGTCACAGCATGTGAGGGGCTGAGCTCGGTGGTGGGAGCGTGCGAGCGGCTGCAATTACAGTCGCTGAGGCTTTTAAGGGAAGGGAAGAGGCAGTTAAGGCAATTCAATAAATGCAGCACAAGAAAAGACTCTATTTTAGAAGCACTTACGCTACACACAAGCCATCTCCGGTCCCCCCCTTCCTGGAGCAGCCAGGGATTAGCAACTGCCCGCTCAGACAGCCCTGGCCTCGGCAGCCACGGCACAGAGTCTTCCCAAAGACAAGGACACCCAGAGCTCAGTGCACCCTGGAGAGCTGCAAAGTGCCCCAACACCCACACCCCCTGCCCAAAGGTGTCCTGAAGCAACACCGAGGGCTGACGAAGCTGGGGCAGCCGCTAACGAAGTCCCCGCAGACGCTGCACAAAAGCTTCGGTGGTTTTGAAGAGGATCCTCAGGAACACGCAGCGGGAACACGCAGAGAAAGGAGCTTGTCAAGACCTCACCAGCATCAATGGGAAACGTTTGAGTCAGATCCCAGCACCAGGATCCCTTTCAATGGGGCTTTACAGGGAAGATGAGTGGAAGAATTCAAAGGGGAACGAGAGCAGCTTGAAGTTTAATGAGGAGGAGACAGCGGCGGGGGATCAGCCTCTCGTTAGAGCAGGCGAAACCAATGGCCTGGCTTTGCACACAAAGGAGCCCATGGCCTTTGTGTATGGATGTTCCCCGGTCCAGAATGGCTCCTGGCTGCCCCACCAGCTCCGACAACTTCAGGGCACTCGGGAAGGGCAGTGGGGTGTGAGAGCTTCAGATCCAGGCTCCTTCACTGGAGGGGACTCCAAAACCTTTTTATATTTCAGCTATCATTATGCTGTTACATTTGAGCTGTTGAATGCCCATGCAAAAGCCCTGGATCCTGTTACTGGGGCTGCTGCATCCCCCTGAGCACAGGAACAGGCTCTGGCAGCAGAGCAGCCCCAGAAGGCGACAACTTCGCCACGACCTGCTGCACTCAGCTGATGCTCTCCATCAACCCAGAGCATGTCCCTGAAACGCCTCGCCTGCACCTGAATTAACAGCTCCTGACAGCTCCAGCACACGCCAGGCCCAGGCTGTGATGTTTTGGCACTTCACATCACAAAACGACACAGCATTATCCATCAAGTGCTCTCCCGCTGCAAGCGCACGCACAGCGCTGGGCATGACACCCACCCCCCGCTCCTGTGCAGGGGGCAGGGCCCACAGCAGGACCTGCAGCCCAGGGAAGGTTTCCCAGGGACATTCACCTGCCAAAGACCCATTGTGGGGCCTCTGGCAGAGCATCCCCCTCCCCACATCCCCAGCTGCTGGCACAGACACCTCCATCCACAGAGGCACCAGGATCAGGAGGCTCATCCCCTTCTCAGTCAGAGTTTGCTGATCTCATTAGAATCATGTCTGGGAAAGATGGGAATTTGCCACTTGTCCATTGAAAGGAGAACTGGCATGCTGAGATTAATCACAATTACTCCATCTGGATAAAAAAAGTGAAAATCATTATTTTCTTTCAATGGGCACAAAAGAGCAAGTTGTTCTTTAAGAACACTGTAATTGCAGGCTCTGGATCTTGCAGGCTGTTCCCAGCTCCAGCCATGGTGCCCAGGACACAGCGTTTGCCACTGGCCCTGCCAGAGGAGCCGGGGCAGTGGGGAGGGGCACAGAGGTGCTGAGCCCCGGCTTAATTTCTCCATCCAGTTGCATTACAGCTGCAAAGTTCAGACGCTTCACAAGAAATTATCACCAACAGCCGTCAGCACCCGGCCTGTCGGAGCAAGTTAATGATTTGTCACCAGGGCTCTGCCCGCGCGTCACCGCGATTACGGCAGCTCTGCCAGCAGCCAAAGGTCTCTCCACCCGCGCGGACGCACACGCGTTTCATCCAGACACCCACCCCCAAAAGCCTCACGGGAGCCCAGTGCACCCACCCCACGGGGTCTGTGCCCCCCACCAGCACCGGGGCAGCCCCCCTGGAGGGCATTGCCACCGTCACCCCCTCCCAGGTCTGATCAGCCAAGCGTGGGATATCGGGAAAACACCGAGCATTCCGCCTCCACCCCGCCACCAGCTCGGGGCCGGGAAGGGGACCGAGGACTCGCCGGGAATAGACAGCGCAGATGTCGCGGGCTGCCCGACAAGCCCGGCAGCCGCGGCACGAGGCTCCTGCCCTGTTTCCAAAGCGATTCCAGGGCCGAGAATCCAAGGCGTGCCAGGATGCCTCCAGGCCTGTCAGCAGCCGCAGCAGGACCCATCGGGGCTGGTGTATTTAGAAGGGTATTTCAAACCTCTGCTTAAATAGAACCCTCTTCACCTCCCCCCGCAGCCATCGACGAGCCGGGTGTGGCTCCAAAGCCAGCCCTGTTTAAGCACAGCCAGGGTGTTCAGGTCAAGTTTTCAGCCTTTTTGGAGAGGGAGTACGGGCACCTCCTCACCCCCTTGTCCGCCACTTCTCAAATAGCGTCCATGAGCAAAGAGGGGTAAAACCAACCCTCCCTGAGCAGAGAACGCGATTCAAGGCACTAATGCAGCCCTGGTGTCCTCCCGAGCTGCCATCCCCAGCTCTTTCCATTCACACAGACCCAACTGGGACACCCCAAGGGACTGAGAGTGACCACCTGCCCCCAGCTCTGGGTGATGCTGGGTGCCCAGACACCCTGTCTAGGTGGGGAAGCACCAGCTGAACTCCGAGGTAGGCTTGTACTGCTGCAATACACTACGTTTCTTTTTAACTTCTGTTAATTAGAAGCCAGTCTAATTTAAACCTTCAAAACCAGCACAAGCGTCGGTACAGATGCTGCAATTAAAGTTCTGCAAGTTCTCTGTGCAGAGGCTCTGCTCTCCCAGCCTGCGGAGCAGGGCCAAGGGCAGCTTCGCTCCCAGGCTCTGCCATCTGCGAGCGGCAGCGCGCCCGGCAAAAGCGCCGTCTTAAATCCCGGAGATCTGGAAGTGTGATAAAAAGCCAAATCCCATCAAGCGCTCCCACACCAAACCACAGTCTTGAAGGGAAACCGTCCTCCCAGGAACGGGCTGAGCTGCAGGAGCCGTGCAGCTGCACCGCAGTGCCTGCCCGGCTGCGAGGGCTGAGCGAGGGTTTCAGGTGAGGGAAACAAAGGGGTGAGTTAATGGGATTAGGGCAGCGCCGAACGATACACTGAAATGCGGCACCAGGACCAGAGGGGACATTCACCAAGGTCCCCGGCTGCAGCCCGGCCGCGATGCACCCGCGCTGCCGCGGAGGCTCCGGGCACGGTGCACAAACTACTCGCACACCCAGCCCCAGGAGACCCCTCCCAGCAGCCCGGCCCGTCCCCTCCCGGGGATGAACGCGCTTCCTGGAGCCGGCAAGGACACGGCACATCGCCCAGACAATAGAATGTAACGCCATTGTCTGAGGGAGGGCCCCGCGCGGCTGCCCCACCTTCCCCCAGCGCCCCGAGCCCGGGGGACCCGCGTCTGTCCCTGCTCCCGCACGGCAGCCACGGTGCTAGGAGAGAGCACAATCCTCAGCCACCGCTGCCAGGAGCTCCGTGCGTCCCCGTCCTGCTGGCCAACTTGGTTAAGCCAAATTAGCAGTGAAATGGGTTTTTCATGACACTTCATGGAAATCCTCCAAAACAATAAGCGGTCACAGGCTTCAGATCTGCAAACAGCTCCAGTGGGTGCCCTGCACCCCTCCCAGCCAGCTCTGACACCGACAAGGACACAGAAAAGGACCCCTATAATTTTCCCATCCCCGTTTCCGGCTGGGCCGGACACTCCGAGAGCGGAGCCTGGAGCAGCCCCCGCGGACACTGCACCTGCCCTGGATGCGGCTGACAGCCCGGAGCGAACGCCCCCGGCACCGCTCCAGCCCCCGGCAGCGCTCCAGCCCCGTCCCCGCGGCAGCTGGCAGGGAGACGCTGCGCCCCCGGCGCCCCACCAGCCGATGGCAGACGGACACCAGACCCCCCGAGCGTCGGGGCTGGCACCAGCGTCAAAACCAGCACGACGTGAGCTGGAGCAGGAGGTGAAGCGGCCGAGGGGGCTGTGTCACGGGTCGCCAGCCCCCACCACCCTTCTGGTATGGGGAAGCTGACAGGGGAACGTCAAACCAGACACGGGACTTGCCCAGGCGCCCCAACAGCGTTATGGGGAAGTCGGGGATGCAAGGGCTTAGAGCCTGGCTGGAGAGGGTGCGGGCTGACGCCTTCCCACCCGTGCAGGCACAACGGTGGGGCAGGTCACCCTGTCCCATCCCCAGCAGCAGCCGTGCCCTGCTGAGCGTTCACGCTCCCCTGCCAGCACACACGTCTCCCCGCGTTGCTCGTATGACAGCCCACGTTTGCCTTCTTCGGGCAACTCCCAGCAACATTTCAGCATTATCCTTTCATCTGTGCTGTAAACCTGATTAATTAAGCTAATCACTCAGCTAACGCAATTAGAGCGCTCTCTCCTCTCCAAACATCAAACAGCCAAGTTTCGCTCCCCCCCAATTTGCCGGTGCGGATATCTGCTGTCAGGGGCTCAGCTGGGACTCCCCGTCCGCACTGTGCTCAGCACCCCTAACCCGCGGGGACAGTCTGGGTGATGTCAGGTCACCCGCATCTCCCTCAGCCCTCTCAGCCCCCAGACCCCACACGCCCGGCGGTGGACGAAGGGTATCCCCAGCCCCACGAGTAGGGACGGCGATGTCGAGGCGTTCCGAGGTGGCATCGAGAGCAGCACGCGGTGTCCCCAGGTGTGACTCTGGGCGCGGAGCAGCCCAGTTTGCGTAAGAGCCCCACAGCACCGGGCGAGCGCCGTGCCAGGGCCTCGCCCGCCCAGCGGCAGCTCCGGGCGGGGCCGGGGATGGGACAGCGTCGCCGCCTCGCACCGGAGCGCGGAGCCGCGACTCCCAAACTCGCTCCCGCAGCACCGGGAAGGGGCCGGGACAGCCCGGGGCAGCCCGGACGCCCACGGGGGGAGCCCCGGGGACCCACCCAACTGGCCCCGCGCGGGACCGGCCGACCTCACGGGCAGCACAGGGGGAGCCCTGCCCCAGACGGCGGCAGCGGGGCCGAGCCGGGACGCCCGGTGCTGCCCAGCCCGGACACCCGGGTCCTCCCCGCCCCGAGCGCGGCCGATCCCCAAACCCGCACGGCCCCGGTACAGCCCAGGCCGGAACGACCGACGGCCTTGGCCCCGTT
>VYZT01001270.1:12425-26992 GCA_013400735.1 Pomatostomus ruficeps | reverse complement strand
TAATCCGTTACACACCAGATGAAATCCTGCCAGTTGCAACTTTTCATGGCCAATTTAAAATGTCTTTGAGGAGCTGAAGCACTGCAGGGTTTCCCACAAACCACTTTAATATGAGGAACAGGGAGGAATGGGAGTGTAAGGGGTGTCAAGGATTGCAGCTGCCCCACACCACAGGTGGAATCAGGGGAACCAAGGATTTATCCTGGTGCTGCAGTGAGTTGTCTTTTTCACCCACTGAAGACACATTAATGACACACTCACGGGAACATCAATGATTGTATGTGAGAATGGTTGGTTGAAGCAGCATCCATAAGATAGCTGTTTTCAAAATGGTATGATTTCTTGATGATTGTTTTCCTTAAACCTTTATCCATGACTTTTGGGAATTTCTTAAAGGGGAAAAAAGGTTGAAATTTCACTCCCCCTTGCACAAGTTTTAATAAGTATCCTAGTGTCCTATGTGATATAAATATCTGAGATTGCCTGTTATGGTTGGAAATATCATTAAAGGACTAGAATAGCCTCTCACAAACATTTTTCAATTAACACTTCCATTTTATTTCAGTATAATGCATGCTGCAGTTGCTGAAGATTTTAAGTTTTTATTGCATCTAAAGTAGAGAAAATGAAAATATTTGGATACACTGAGAAGTATTCTTTCTACAAGTCTTTAAATCAGCAGAAATTGGTATAGGAAGAATTCCAACTCACACTATTCTTTCAGACCTTGAGATTTGCAAGCAAGTTTATATGATTATTACAATCCCATGCAATAAGTAAGATTATTTAAGTCAGGAAATATTGCTGACAAGATAAATAATGCTCTGTATGAAACTGTACATATCAATTGACCTGTAGGGTTTTTTTATCTAACCCTTTCTTTTTTTTTTTTTCCTAATGAACACTACTCATTCAAAAATGTCCACAGGAAAGAAATGCTTGTTTCTACTGATTAAAATGTGTAGGCTGTCTTTTTAGCCTCCCTGCCAGTGTCTTTCTTTGCGCTCTCATCACAACACAAAGAAACACTGTTATTTACCCTGGAAAACAGGTGACTGAACTTATAAAAATCACTACAGGACAAGATGTATTGAGGCCTGGCATAGAATGACAAATTCTGGCAGGGTTTGCCAAGAAGAGACATATTGATTTTTAAATGATTAATAAGGAGAATATAATTGTATTTCATTAAGATGGATGGGATTTCATTTAGTCTGTCTTCTCCTTTTCCACTTCAGATGCGAAAGGAAATCAAGTCATCATCAATGGCACCTTGTGTTAGCCTGCCATGGAAACGAGGTCATTGATTGAGTAAGAGAAGTTTCTGAGAGGCTAGCCCGGTCTTTAATGGAGTTACTCGCATAGATAACATGGCAAAGATAACAGCACTCAGTTTCTCCCATTATTTTGAGAGCAGCCAAGACTATAAAGACATTGATAACATCTCTGTTCTGGATTTTGATGTTTTTCAAGTTGCATATTGTCTCAAGTAAATGGATTTGGATATACAAATACACAGAATTTCTCATTATTTCTTTTAAAGTCATTTGAAGGCATTCCACTGTCTAAGCCTGAGAAAATGATAGGCTGAAAAATGGAGGAGATCAAAATCTTATAATCTGTGTGTCTTGTAATTCTTATCAAGACAATCATGCTCTTAATCATAAGTATGTAATTAACTTTTCAGTGGATTTTTATGTATTTTAGGTCTGTGGTTAAATCAAACCTTTTCTTCCACTGCCTCCTGAGACCAATGGGTTTGTTAAAAGACTAAGCAATAGCTTAACAAATAGAAGGGACTTTCCTCTCTTGTTTTCCAGCACATGTGCCCAGGAGACTATCTTATGTTACTTTTGACTGGCTGTTGATTTTACTTTTCCAAAAGTTTTTATTCTTGTTGTAGGGATTATTCAACTGCTGACATGGCAGTGGCTAAACTGCTTCTGAGGATGGCATGTTAAGTAGTTTTTGTTGCATTACCAGGTTCTGTGTTCTGCCATATCAGTAGGTTTTGGGTCATCAATTACATTGATTACATTGCAGTTTTAGCCAGAACCTCCAGACAAAATATTGAAAAGGATTTAATGATGGGTGAGACTGAATCAGAGGTATTTGGTATTAATTAATGAAAGAGTGTAGCAGTTAAGGATCTAATAGGGAATGGTAGGAAGGACAGATAAAGGTGATAATCATGTTCATACAAGGAATGCCTGTTCTTACTAAGAGACAAACATATTACAGTGCAACATAAAATTTACATATTATTTTGGATGCAGTTAAAGACATGAAAGACATCACTCTATGGCTGCAGTTAGAGGAAGCTGTGTTTTTCTGTTCAACCAACATGGGAGTGGGTGAAGATGGAGGCGTACAGACATGGATGATTAATTAAAAACTGATAAACCAAGAAGCTAGTTTTGTATTGAACAGTTGGAGAACAGATTTTCAGGTATCATAGATGAGTTAATTATAATATAATTATCTCAGGGTGACTAGTCCTGCGTTCAGGCACTGTAAACTGTGGTTTAAAACTACAGTTGAAAATATGCACCCTGTTATCAAGCCCCTTTTTAGGAAAGAAAACTGAGTGAGACAATGAAGTGGACTGAATTATATTCTGAGGCAGGTTATGAAGGATCCATGAGTTTGTTCCTTGAGCTAGATATTAATTTACTGTATGACTTTGAACAAAACGCTTAGGAGTCATGCTAGAATGGAGATGTTGGTATTTAATTATATTGCTTTCTGTGAGAATTAAATAAGGTTTTCTGTGCAGTTTCCTGTAAGAGTCAGTTACTCCCTGCAGTGTGGAGGCATAAAAATGTGCATATATACATAGCTGAAAATGGAGTTGGAGAAGAACTTCTTTTTTGCATATGCTAGGATTCTTGCTTCCATGGAGGCTGAGGAAAGCAATTCTCAGGATATGCAAATAAGGGGCAAGGGTAGGAATCTGGGATGTAAAATGCAGACCACAAGTGTTTTCTATATATATGTTCATACTGGTTTTGCAAGAGAGTGGGAAAACTGTTTTAATGAATCTCTCAGCTACTGCTGGGAGAGATTCCATAGTGGACTCATCCTCACAGTTGAAATATTTTGTCCCTGAAACCACAGTTTCAAAAGTTGGCAAAACTACATTATCCATCTGAGTTTGTAATGATTCCTTCAGATTGCTTGGTAGAGCTGTGCAGCCTCAGCCCATACAACAGAAATTGTCTTGGATATGTGCAGCTGTAAAATGACTTCTATTGCATTTTGGAGCACAAACAGTTTCAGCCTCCCACCCCTGCTCTATTATCAAAGTACCCAGGAGATGACATAGCTGATATACAATGCACTATGATTCTCTGATGGGCATTTGCTAACTGATGTCCTGCTGGATAAGAGGAGATATATGCATTTTTATAGTTATTACAGAATATCCTAATTCACTGAGACATGACTTATCCTGACAGGTTTCCAAAGAAACACCAAAAAAGGAATAAATCAAGGCAACTAGGAAAAGGAATGATAATGTGGTTTTGATCCCAGAGTTGGACTGTGGTGACTACAGAGAAAAGAAATTTATTAACAAAAATGTCCTCCAAAATTAAAATGTGGGTTAACAAAACCCTTAAATTTGGGGTTATATTTGAAAGTGTCTCATTTAAAGCAGAAATTCTACAAACAAAGTACAATCTAGCATGCGTTGAGGTTTGTATCTGTTTACTGAAACCAGCAGGAAAAGTCTTGGAATCTGTGACTTCTATCTTCAGGGTTAGTAGTTATTATGAGGCAGTGAAGGCAATTTCTCACTTGTCTTGCATAAATTTGTTGTAGACTTGAAAAACTTGAAATTAAAAAAAAAGATGGAATAATTTTGAAGACTCAAAAATTTCTGTGGTGTGGGAAAAGCATGTTAAAACATGGCTGTGGTAAGGATATAATCTCTGGTTTTGCCTCACATTTTCGGTATGTTCAGCATATCATCTTTAACTGTATTAATTATTTTCTTAAGAAAGATTTGGTACTGTTCTTCTACCTTATCTTATCTGTATGGACCCTATTTGTATAAAAATTGTTGACTGTATTTTGAATCCAGAGCAGTGTTAAAGGTCATCATCACCAAATTTTTTTTGTTGTTTGCTTAAATCCTTTATTCTAGCTTTTCTTACTTTCCCTTTCTTCTTTTGAAGTCTATGAATATGCATTCAGGTCTTCTCTATTTTGTTTTGAAATGCCTTGGCAATGTCTGGGATGATTTCTCATGGGCTCTAACATCAAAACCGAAGGGATGAAGAAATTAGATATTTAACAAAGTCTTCATTTGTTCTGTAAAGTTAATTAGTCACTCTTGACCGTCAGATTAGATTAAAATTAAATATGGGTCAATTAACACTTGTTACTTTTGTTAGCTTCATTGCTGACCAGTCACGCTGAAATTATCACTAAAAGCCACAAGTTTTTTAAGTGGAAATTAAAATGCAGGATTAGCTTTCTCATTTTTACTGAAATCACTACTGTTTTGTTTTTTTTTTTCTTCAGAGCTTAAATCTGTTAATCTTTTTTTACTTTGGTAGGGTAACATGTTTAAATATGGGACAGAAATTTGGTATCGGAGAAGACGCATATCTTTTTTATCTTCTAGTATGTATGAATAGATTGTTTCCCAAGATCTTCTTAACCTTAATGGTTAATATACTTCCCTGACCAAACTTCATTGTTTGCACGAATAACATACACTGGCACTTAGGATTGTGCTACAACAATTTTTGAATTTTGGAACTAAATCTTGCACTTGGTTCTTTACCCTGAGTCAACCTTGTGTTGCACCTTAACAGAAAAAGATCATATCCTTGGTTTTTGCTTGTAATCAACAAGTTAAATCCTTACCTTCTTTCTGGACGACCGGCAGATGCCTTGTATTTATATGCTCACTTACTCTACAGTGCCTTTACACCAAGCAAACTTCTCAGGTCTGCAGTTTTCCTTCCTCACTTTTCTGCCAAGCTAAAACTCAGGATAAGGACTCATTTCACTTTATTAGGAAAACAGAGTGCAAAATCTAACATTCACCAATTTGATTATCACTTTCTCTGTCTTTACCTTCAGAGCTTGTGGGATGTTGCCATTATTGCCCTGGTTATCATGAATCCCGCTAATTAAAACATGCTTTCAACTTGTTAATATAAGTTAAAAACAAACAAACTGAAGACAAACCAAACAAACTCACTGGTTCAGGTTAGAAATTATTTTCAATGTCTGTATTGCATTTTTCTTTGAATGGTGCTCTGCTTTCCCCACCATTTTTTCCATCCTTCCTTTCAGTCCATAATTTATTTTTATTGGTTACAGTAAGACTGCAGGCTTTTCTACAGCTGAGCACAGCTGCTAATGTTTTGCTATTGATTCCACATGTTAGCTCAAAAGTGTATAATAATCTGTTTTAATCGTTGCCTTTGGCTTTTCCTCTTCCCACTCTGAGAAGTGCCCTCTGCCTCTGGCCTGGCATGGCCATAACTAGAAACTGATCCTAATTACATCAAACCACTCTCTGCCAAAATGCCCAAATATCCGTAACGTGTTTGAATAACAACTGTTGGGAGACATAACTCCATCCAGCTCCCTGGAAAATGCTTCAAATTATCAACTGTAGATGTGCTGACAGAAAGAAAATGTTGTGGGCATGGTAGGAGGCTGAACTACCTCTGGCCCGAAAGGGAATACCTCGGCACTACAAATGTAATGCTATTTAAGTCCCCCCCTGCTTCAAGTCCCTGCAGCTCTGAGGAAGCTCCAAATTATAAGAGGGCTCCTAAGGGAATGGCACATAATCAGCCCTGCTGAAAACATGTTGAATAGCGCTAAATAAATCCCAGGTCTAATTATGTTACTGAGACTGCACGGGGACCACGCATCTGGAAGTCCCCCCACCAAGTCCTGTGGTGGTTGCACAGTGAAGCACAGCCAGCTCCTCCAGCGTCCGTGGTAGCTCAGCAGCCATCTCCAGGAAGGAGCTGTGAGAGTCCCCTCACAGTGCAGGAGTAGCCCACATTAAATCACTGCTTATTTAATCTGTCAAACTCCTCTCCTCAGCCTAGGGGGCGTCTGCCGGGGCTGGTGTGAGAACCAGAGCTGCGGCATTGGGTGGGAATGGCTCACCTGCCTACAGGTCTTTGCTCCCCAAAACAAAGCCAGTCCTTTCCCAAGCACTCGGCACAGAGAAATGGTAGAAGCAACTTGGGGTTTTGTCTGCAAATAAAGAGGGTGTTGTTTTGTTGGTGCAAACAAGAGCTTTGCCACTGACTTCTCTGGTGCTGTGTTTCAACTGCATCATCTCATGGCACCAGCAAGCACTGGGAGAATTTGCTCAGAAGGCTCTGCACCCTGCACAACAATTTCTGTAGAAAATGACTGCTTTTATTAACCTCAGGAGGTGTGGTTCCTTATCCTAATATGAGTGGCACCTTTCTGAGAACCCCTTGCAGCTACTGATTGATGATTTTGATTTGCAAACACATACTACCTCGACCAGACCTCACTGTTGGTAGCTGACTCAGACTGCATGGCAGGCGTGAAAATAAAGCCTCTTGTTCAGGGTCCTGAATTTTCTTATGCTCCTCTGTTTTTCATCAGTGATTCTAAAGAAAAATATCAGTGTACATGTATCACCAAGAGGTAGAAAAAGCTATTTCCAACTATTTACATTACACTTCTTATATTTTTCTTACGTTCTGCTTCTGTTATTTGATTAGTTGGCTGTCAGAAAAGAAGATGACATGCTAATTACTTTTGTAATTGTTATACTAGTATAGTGCTGATAGTCAATATTACTCGGGTCTGCAGTCAGATTTCTGTATTGCTACGTATTATTATGCATCAGTGATTCTTGATGATATATGAAGTGAATATTACTAGGCTTTCCAACTTCCTAAGGAGGCCTGGAAGCACTCTGAGAATCTGAGTGCTAATTATAGAGACCACAGGGACAAATTCTTTCCTCTTTCCTGCATTAGAAAACAGTAGAAACCAGAAAAGTTTGGATGGTCAATAATAGCTCTGTTTAGTGTTTAGAAGAACTTGTAGAGAATATTTTGTATTGCTAAAACTTATGAGAAAAAAAGGCATTTATATTTCTCTGTTCTATGGGACACATATAGCTATTCTTTGATAAAATGCTCCTTTAATGTTGTGCATAAGAAATCAGGCCTTTCCTTTGAAGTTAGGAGGAGAAAGTAAGGAATTAAATTTCCTGTTCTCTGATTCCCCCAAATTTAGATAATTTATCTTAGAACTTTATTAAAAAGAGGATTTTATTTTCTCAGGTTTTCTCTTTCCATGTGCATGGTTTTTTGTGGCTCATTGAATCTAAATATATTCCTGTTTCTTTTTTCTAATCTGCAATTCTACCCTGGGTATTAAGACTAATTCAATTTTTGTTTCAAAATATCAGACCTTAGCAAGATTCTATAGGTAAATTTCTATTTAAAAATAACTCAGATGTCTTTCATACTTCTTTTGAAGTGACCACTTAAACTGATTTTATACTGGTATGTTTTTGTTAACCAAGAGATGGAAATTCTACTTGTCAAACTGTGCTCGGAAAACACCCTAATATGGCCAAGACCATTTTTCATTAATTATTTCTAATCATGTTTCATAGCATTAGTAGAAACCATAGACATCACAGATCACCAAAAGCTGCTTGATTTGCATTCTGTGTTCTCAAAAAAACTATTGCACTGCACAAAGTGCAGCTTTTATTTCACCTGTGGAGGGCTGGTACCATGTTATGTTCTTCTCTTCTTGCAGCAGTTTCTGGGCAGCAAATACAAAAATCAAGCTGGACCTTTGAAGTCTCACCTCTCTTGAACTTCACTCTAGTCCAGTGATATCTGCAGCATCTTTGCCACCAACATTTTCTGCAGTGCTGTTTGAACCATGTACCTGACTAAGCAACAAAACTGCCAAGCCCCCAGAAACGAAATTTTCAAATTTCGTTTCTGGGGAAATGAATTCGAAATCTCCGAGGCCTTCAAAATTTCTCCCATGGCTGGTTTTACTGTTGAAAGCCATGGTGATAACTGTGGTACAGTAGCACACTGAGACCCCCAAGAAATTCAGAGTAGCTCTGTGATAGTCACTGCTTAAATACCCAGTGAGAAGGAATGTGGCTTAGACGGGTAATGTCCAAATCTTTCACAGCACAGCTGACCAGGAAAAGTCACAGAACAAACAGGTATTGCAATGCTCTTAAACCTTTCAAACAAGGGACAAGAAGTGTTTGGGGGCTGCAACCACCAGCCTGTCTTTCCTGCTCCTTGCTGATGCCCTATGTGACAGTCAAACAGAACGAAGGGAAAACCACTGGACTGCGTTGTCAGATTGTCCCCTCAGGAACCCTGCCTGAGACACTGAGCCTGTCCTCTCCTCCTCCTTCAGCTCAGTGGTTCATGGGCTCTTCTTTAACTCCCCAGGCTTCTACAGAAGTGGTAGGTTGGCATCATGTGCTATTTCTCTCCTAACATTTAAAAAGAGTAAGGGGATACCTTCAAGGGAATGGAGCCACTACTGCCCAAGGAACACTGAGGTGAGCCAGGGCACTTCAGCCCAGCATGGAGAGGGGAGAGGTGTGGGTGAATAGAGATCTGCCTAACTCGTGGAAGAGTTATAAGGCATCACATGAAGCCAGAGTGCCTGTTTCAGAACAAAAAAAATCAGTGTTCACAAAGGACGTAGCAATGCACTGAAACTGACTGCTGCTGGGTGTTCGGAATGCTGATGTTAGCAAGGGTTCAATAACTGGGTAACTTTATACATAAAAAGCGTGGTGGTTATGGCAGACACAGACATCTGTTGAAGTAAACATCTCCCAGTTAAAAGCTGGGAGAATATTTTGGGAAAGTGCCTTTATATACAGCTTTTCCTATTACCTTGTTCTTCCATCATCCACTTTTGGCCATTGTCAGATACAGGACACTGGGCTGAACAGACTTGTGGCCTGATCCAGTCCAGCTGGTCTTTGGCTCCTGTGTTATTGTGCTTTCCTACAGGTATGTCACATCACAGAAGGTCCACAAGGTATCTGTGGAGGTGCTTAAGGGAGAAACCAACAGTGTTTCTTTTTAAAACTGATCTGCTCACAGTGTGGCTTGTGCCATAGACTAGTTGCTTTACCAGGCTGACAACTTCTTACAATTTGCAGTGCTCTTGCCAGGGCCCAGGCTTTCAGGGAGGGCCTCATGCCGCTATCCACTTTGTTAAACAGAAGTTGGTTTTATATTTAGTGGTGCATGGAGTGTACAGATGAAACAAATCACTCCTATAGACTCAGCAAGATGAATAGGTCCTGTTGAAAACTAGCAAGGAAGGCTGAATGCAAGATTAATATGCAGTCCCAAGTTATGCTTCCCACAACTTTTATTGATTATTTGGAAAGTAAAAAACCACACGATTTCTTATATAACTCAGACTAAAATTCTTGTGCAAACATTCTTAGAAGAATATAATTTGTCTGTGAGGAGAGCTTTTTGGCTGGTTATTCTTTGAGGGGCAAGAGGTTTAAAAGCATCCTGTCATCACTTTAGTGTTGTTTGTCAACAAATTCTCAAAATAAGCACAGAATTCACAAAAAGAAGGGTTGTGCTGTTTAGAGGCTTCTTCATGCTAGAATATTAACCTGGGCAATAAGAAAGGATCTGTGATCTATTAGTTTCTCCCATTTCTAACTCTGATGTGAACAGATGACTTTTACTGTACTTTTTGTAAAGGTGAGACAGTAAATATCTCTGTTCGGAGAATGGGATAAAGAACTGACATCAAGAAGTGTTTCAAAGCTCAGGGACTGGATGAGGGATAGACTGCAAACACGTGGTGTGTTGTGTGAAACTTTGGTGTCTGAAGAGCATCCCTGTGATGGTTCAGACTTTACCAATCCCTCTGTCCCCCTCTTCAGTACTTAGAGGAAAAGTGACTGTGTAATCCTACATTGTTTCCTCAGTTGTTTGGAGATGACCTTGTCGAAGAGATGTACTTTCTGGGCTGGGGGGCTTCTTTCCATCAGAAATCTTACAATAGAATGTAAATTGCCTAATTTACACAGAACAGAGAATCACAATGTCTTTTCTCCTTTCCCAGTCAATAACAAGTGCAGTTATCATCCATTTGCTAGTCTTAATTATGTTTCTTTTTATTAATATGAGTGCTTTCAAAATCATCAATGCCTGGCTGCAATAGGAAAATTCTGACCAAAATGTGAATCTACCGCGCGTCATCTAAAGGATGTGAAAAATTATATCTTATAAGGTCCAATGCTTTGTATTGATCTTACAAAAGAGACAAATCTCATGGGTCAAAGTGATATGGACAAGCAAAATCAATAATAATTTTAAAAATAAACATTTTTCCCTTTTCTTTTACTAATTCATGAAAAAGAAAAAGAGCACCATCAGACTTGCACATTATTGATGTCATACAGATTACTACTCTTTTTTTAAATTAATTATGTTTTAGAAAATATTTTGTGCCAACATCCAGTTGGCAAAAATATATTTTCAAAGCTGAAATCAAGCATTCCTATCACAATAGAACTGGCTTCCTTTGTGCTGTGGCTAGTACAAGGGTTTTTGGTACCTTGAACACACAAAAAATTACAGCCTTTCTTCTTTCTTCAGTAACAGAATTTCCTGTGACAGGATAGAAGGACTCTGACATTCTGTGATGAATCTTACTGGGTGGTTTCTGGCTTCACTATTCCTGTCTCAGCAGGCCTTTTCCCATGTCCTCTGAAGACGAAACCAGGAGGTAACAAGTACCTGTGCTCCAGCTGACTCGTTCTCAGACTGGTGTAATAATGCAGTCCCATCTACACCGCCTCGTTAAGTAAAATTAGCTGAACAATCTGGGCAAATATTTTCTTTTTTGTTGCTGCTCCTGAGACAGTAAGCACCGGTGAGGAAGGAGTGTACCTAGCCAAGTAGGCTGCTGGAGATGGCAACCCTTTAAGCAGTAACCTCCAGAATTTCTCTGAAATTATGTCTACAAAAAAGGATTTTTGGTGCCACAGACCTGTCCATATTTTCTGACTGCTTGTGCTGACTTGTATTTAACAAATCATAGTCTTTTTAGATGTGGAAAGATCTAGATTTGTCTCTGTTTTGTGCAAATAAAAGCAGATCCTCTTGGCTGGAATATTTTGAAAGCTTTCTGTCACTGAACCAATGGTAGCAGATTTAGTGTAAAGCTGTTTTCTTGGGGAACCTTGCAGTCACTGAGGCTCTTGATCAGGTGTCTGGCCACAGGGTATGGGAGAGGAGGCACACTGTCCTATCTACCCTTAAACAGAGTCAAAATCTAGGAGAAATCTCCTTGGCTGAAAGTATTCCAGAGCTTCACTGGCTCCTGGAGGCTGGTTTGGATTAGATCTAGCATTATTTCAGGTTTCAGCAGGAAAATTTCATGCGGCTTTACCCGGTTACCTGCTCTTTGCCAACACACAGAAATTTAGTTGAGAGTTGCTTAGCTTTTTTCTTTCCCTCGTAGGAAAATCAAGCTGTTGTGGATTTTTGCCATGTACAAATAAACCACCTCTACCAACTAAAGGGGTCCCTCAGTAGTGATTTCCATGACACCCACTCATCAGTGTCCACCTTCTTGAATACCTGTGTGCTGGCATGGTAACATTAGTGTCTTTGTTGATGACTAAAATGGAGGCTAGTATTCTGCAACATATGCCAGAAATAAATTTCTATTGGCAGGCACCCTGGAGACAGCTTATTCATTTAAAAAAAGAATAAAAAAAAATTAGAAACCAGATTTAAATTATTTTGTTAAAGAGCTCAGGAAAATGCTTCATACCGATGTTCCTCCTTTCAGTAAGTACTCTCAGTATTTTGCTCCTTCCTACATCTTGTGCTGTGGTCTCTTGCTCAAAGAGAACGAAAATGGCCATAAACTAAACTGCTGTTAAATGTTGTTGTTATTTAAAGTCCTCAAAATACTGTGGAACTGTATTTGACCACTGTGGAAGGTGTCAGCATCAGGAGTGGTTTTGGCTTCTACTAAGAGCCTATTGCAAATAGCATGCCTTGGACCTTTGTATAGGAAAACTTGCCAAATGGAGACCTTGTGCATGGTGGGGACTGGGAACAGGGTAGGAGAATCCCCCACACCTAATTATGGTCTTTAATATTGCACAGCATCTATCAACCATTAAACAAACAATTGTTTCATTTCTAAGCTCTTCTAATTGAACATTAGTCACACACTCTCCCTTGCCCTCCCTGTGTTAAAAATCACAGCCCTAAAAGTGTTTATTTGAAAGATTCCATAATTAAGGAGCCACTTAGTCCAGGAATGTCGTTTCCCAGAGACAGCAGACATGCCTTTGGGTGAGGGGCTACACCAGTGTAGCCAGTGGCAGAATCCAGCTAAAAGTACATAGAATCATAGAATCCTTCAATTTGGAAAGGAAATTTGAGTCCAGCCAATAGCCCAGCACTGCCAAGTCCACCACTAGACTGTGTTCCTGAGTGTCACATCTACTCATTTTTTGAATATTTCCAGGAATGATAATTACACCACTTCCCTAAGCAGCCTGTTCCAATACCTGACAACCTTTTCAGTCAGGAAATTTTTCCTAAAATCCAATCTAACCGCCCCCTGCAATTCAACTTGAGGCCATTTCTTCTTGTTCTATCACTTGTTACCTGGAAGAAGAGACAAACCCTCACCTGGCTACACCTTTTTTCATGTAGTTTTAGAGAGTGATAAGGCCCCTCCTGAGCCACCTTTTCTCCAGGCTAAACACCCCCAGCTCCCTCAGCTGCTCCTCGCAGGACTTGGGCTCCAGACCTTTTCCCCAGCTTTATTCCCTTCTCTGGATACGCTCCAGCACGTCAATGTCCTTCCTGAAGTGAGGGGCCCAAAACTGAAGAGAGGATTCCAACTGTGGCCTCACCAGTGCCAAGCGCAGGGGGACAGTCACTGCCCTGGTCCTGCTGGCCACACTGTTGCTGATCCAGGCCAGAATGCCACTGACCATTTACCTGGGCACACGCTGGCTCATGCTCAACCACTGCCTACCAACAGCCCCAGGTCCTTTTCTGCTGGGCATTTCCCAGCCACTATTCCCCAAGCCTGTAACATTTAAAAAGTGCAGTTGGAAGTGGACGGAAGGAGTGTAACAGAGCAGATTGAAATGGAGAAAGAAAAACAATAGGTACAAATTTCTACCAGTTTCCTCAGGCATCCATAGCAGCTGCTTAATGATACATGTATCATTATATCTTGGAGTAGTTGGAGGGCAGAAGCAGACTTGATTACACTACAGACAATTGTTTCACAATAATTCTCGACCATTTTTCACTAGCTGTCTCCCCTCACAGCAAAACAAGGGATAATTTTTTTCCTAAAAAATCTTATACCTCTAGAAGGTTGTCCAACAGTTAAAGATTTTTAATAATTCATCATGCGAAACATCTTGAGCTAAATACTAAATTTCCCAGCAATAACAACGAAAGATGAATGAAAGGAGCTGAGGTTAACTTGCTCTGATAGAAGCAAAAGGGTAAATAAAAAGAATGATGCTATCACTTTTCCATGATTTATCAGTACATTTTTATTACACCCTCCGCTTTGACAAGTTTTGTCACTCAGTCTGTTGAGCCAAACCAGTTCATTCCAAGGAAGCTGATTAAGTAACTGATTAAAACAAAGCAGCAGATTTGTCTGCCTATAATCATTTACCATGACACAAGCATTAGGTGGCAGCCCTTATTGGTGAGTGCAGCTGCTGACATTACCTTTCACGAAAGATAAGGACTTTTGAGTTTGATCACCTGTCCTAGACCATCAGGCCCCAAGGTGATATGACTGTAATGATGTGAGCAACAATTTTTATGACAATTACTTTGTTTTCTTCCTTTTGAATCACTGTTAAAAAGAGGTGTCTCATTCATAGTAACATTTAGATGTGGTACTCCTTACTTCATTAGAGGGACTGAATGTTCCCAGCTAGGAGCAAGGAGCAATTTGTAGGAAGAGAAGCCTTGGTAATCATTTTAGGTCTGCTACCCAAGACTCACACTGTGATTGCTCCACCCCGGCTTTCCAGCATGGGTAAAGCAGGTGGTGGTGGTGGTCTGCATAATTTTCAATTTGTTCCTTGTTGTAGTTTTAGTAGAAGGGAGGGGGCCATAAAGATGGCTCCTGTGAGAAGTTTCTGGAGTTCTTCACCATTTCCAGCAGAGCCAATCTCTGATGGCTCTGAAGATGATGGACATGCCACTGGCCATGTTTGGGCCAATTAGAAAGGTTAGTTACGCCTCTGTGATGACATATTTAAAGAAAAATCAAAACAAAGTGCACACGCAGCTGTTTTTAGTTAGAGAAGGAGGAGGATGTGAGAACATGTGAGGGAAAACAACATGGAGGCACCAAGGTCAGTGGAGAAGGAGGGAGAGGAGGTGCCCCAGGCTCGGGAGCTGAGATTCCTCTGCAGGCTGTGGTGAGCCCATGGTGAGGCGGGGTGTCCCCCCTGCAGTCCATGGGGTCCATGAGGGATGCAGAGCCACCCGCAGTCCGTG
>VYZT01001270.1:0-12242 GCA_013400735.1 Pomatostomus ruficeps | reverse complement strand
AAAAAACTCCTCTCCCTAAGCAGGGGAAGAAGATCTTAGAAACGGACTGACCTGAACCCCCACACCCTGCCCCCCTTGCACTGTTGGTGGGAGGGAGGGAGGGGTGGGGAGTGGAAAGAAGGGTGTCTTTTAAAGGTTTAGTTTATTTCTCATATCCTCCTTCTAACTCAGGTAGTAATAAATTTTCACTTTTGCAACTTTTAAGCTGAGCCTGGTTTGTCCTTGGAGCGTTTTCTCCCGGTTCCTTATCTCAACTCATAGACCTCTGAGTTAATTCCCTTAGTTTTTTTTCCCCTCTCCTTCCCTCATCTGCCCAGCTGTGGCAGGGGAGGGAACGAGTGAGTGGCTGCCGTGGGTGCCTGGCACTTAGCCAGGATCAAAACCACGACATTTCTAAAACTTGTTTTGGGTGCCTGAGGATGCAGCTAGATACCTAGGATTTACCAAAGCATATTAGAGAAGTGAAATTAAAGGAACTGAGAGTGAGAGACTCAAACAAACATCTGTGGTTTTCAATATGAGATGAGGGGTCTGTCTGGCTACCTGCTGTGGTGTGTGATTAGCCACAACGGGCTCTTCCTGAGAGATGTTTTGAGTATGGCTGTGATTGTTTAAGCACTATCTGCCTGCCTTTTTAAAATACCTAAACTCTGGAAGTCAAAGCAAGAGGCCACTGCTGTTCAGGATCTCAGTGTCAGACATCCTGGCACTAATGTGTCCAGGAGCTCTATTTCCAAAATCTGCTCTTGCGAGAAGAATGATGTGAAGCAGCTACTGCAAATGACAAAAATGATAAATTCTGATTCTTCATCTGCAAGAAGAAATGCATTTTTCTTTTCTCAAATGACCATAAATTTTCAAATTACAGGAAAAAGATCTAGCCTTTAGAAACTGAGTCCTTAGAATACTGAAATGAGACTATATATACAAAATGCATCCATACTCCCTACTTCATCTTGCTTATCAACAAAATGAAAACCAGTTCTGAATATGAGGTCACTGGAATTTCATTGCACTTCTTAAAATTGCTGGTGTAGCAACTGGTTCTGAGATGAAATGTGTTTTGAAGTGCTGGGTCCTGCATTGGTCACTGCACTGCAACACAGACACTTTAATCTTGCTCAATTCATCATTGCCTTGTTTGAAGATTGTAATTTCAGTAGGTTTTCAGAGGAAAAGAAGATAGCAGCTAACTACAGAACACAGCAAACTGTAAAACATCCTGCTGTGTTCACTTTCCCATTGCCCTAGAAATTGATGCTGTTTCTTCTCTTGTCCTGTGAGTTACAGGTTTAGTAAAGCGTTGCCAAATTCAAGTCAGGAGGCCTCTGCTGGCACTGCAGAATGACAATCCTTATCTGTTTTCTATAGCCTGACATTTTCAGTAAGGCCTGGAAGGTTTGGTTAATAGGGTTTGTCAAAAGGGAGCTACAATATAAAATATTGAAATATGGAAGGAGAGCAGAGCAGAGAACTCGTGTCACCTTAAATGTTACCAAAGCAATTTCTAGGATACTAATTATTCATAGTAGATAACTAAACTGTAAATCTCTATTACAAGTGGGGGATTGAATGTGAGTTTCCTTGGAAAGCAGTTCTGAAGTCTGCTCCTTTAATAGCTAATGCATAAAGAAAATGCTGGATGTGCCAGAAGCTTTGGAAGATGAGAGGTCAAAGGATGAATGGACAATAACTCCTGGATTCATTCCCTCTGCAAGTCCTAAGAAGACATATTTGCATTATAAAAGGCCTGATAGACTTTTTTTTAATAGTCTGATATTGAAAGCATTCTGATGTAATGATTCTTTATGACTATTGATAATTAGAGAAAGGATGAAGGGACAGACATCCAAAGAAGGGCTTCTATACATGCTTGGGGGTTGCTCAGCTGGATTTTCAAAGAACAGTGATAATCAGGTACTGCCTAAAATTTCATGTCCTGCCTTTTGGGTGCAAAGTCCCTTCTAGGATGGCAGTTCCACTTGCTAATGTCCCTGTGAAATCCTGTGTCCTATTACCTGAAATAGCACATAGAGGGTAATCTGTGTCCCGAGGCAGTATTTGTTCCTGTCCTTTCTGTTATGAGACATTTTGTGAGAGGAGAAGAAAGGTAGTGGACAGTGCCTGTGACAAGAGGCTTTCTGAAATATTCTCTGGTGGTAGTTCATACAACATTTCTTGCTTCTGTTCTCTACATGCTACTCAGCCTTATGGATCTCTTTGGATGTTTTTATTTATTACTGAGTAGTTTTTAATAATTAGATAATGTATTGTGTCGGAAACTGTAGGTCTGACCATAGTTTTCCTATTATTACCTCTGGTCTCCTTCTTTATTATTGCTTCTGCAATAAATTACATTTGCCCTGTAAATATATGGAGACTTGCCAATACAAGACAACTGCTATGCAAGTGAAAGTGTATTCTTAAGTAACAGAGAATTAACAATACTACAGGTTGTGTGAACTCTTCTTTCTGGATGGAAGGGTATCATCCATCTCATTAGTAAGCTTGCTTAAATAAGATCTTGCTTCTTTATGGAAGAGTTAAAAGGTAAAACTGTTCAGAACATACCAGGAAGATAATTTCCTTCTTGGTGCCTATCTGCAGCTGTAAGAGGAAATAAATGTAGTAAGGTTGTCTCTGGCAAAGCATATGTTCATAAATGGGGCTAAATCTTGGAGTTGTTGGAGAATAATTAGGAATGTTTATGTCTCAAATAATTGTATTAGACATGACTTAAATGTAGACAAGATACAGGAAAGATGGATTTCTTTTCTTCTGCTTGCAAAGGAATATGTGAATTTTTAAGAGTTTACAATACTGGAGAAAATTCATTAATTCCATTATTCCTTGCCATAGACACTAAAATGTTCTTTTGCCTTTTTCTATTGAGAGCCAGCAGTGATCTGTATGACTGGAAAAGAGCAAACTCAGTACTTTTGACTAGGCAGTGACCATGGTGACACTCTGTATTATGATGGTGCAGGGTCCTGTTACCTGCAAATGCATTTGTCTAGTTGATGAATTCTATGGGCTTTAAGCAATAGACCACCGATTCCTGTTGCCTGGCCCTGGGATTAATCTGTGCCTTAGGACTTCAGAAGTTTGGTGCATTTTCAAGTACTCTGCTCTGACAGGCAGGATGATTCTCTCTGTGCTACCTCTGAGTATTTTGGACACAATTGTAGCAGGCTGGCTATAGCTAATGTGCATGGACTCTGCGCAGAACAGCCTCCTGCCCTGTCTTAGAAAGCACTGAGTGATGAACTGCGTGCATCAGTCACTGCACTTGCACAACAAAGTGGATATTTCTGCAGCTGACTTGTTTATTATGCACCTCTCATTATGACTGATGAATCCTAACATTTCAAATTTATTTGCTTCACTGTGCATCTAAACATGGACTGTTCATGTCCACACAGAGTCATGAACAGAAATACAATAAGTCTTGTCCAGAGGAAGTATTTCTTGTCTGTCTTGTATCTATATCTAGAGAACAGCCAGTGGATTGTTACATCAAAGAATGAACTATCAGGGAACTGCAGAGAGGAAATGTGGACTGTTTTACCAGTGAAGTAATTCTGTACACAGAAAGACTCCTAATTATTAGCTGTTGGCACTCTCATACTGCAGATTATTGTTGGGTTTATTCTAGGAAATCTCTGTTCTGGTGAGTCTTTAGATCAGCCTCACAATTTTAGTATCTATTTTTAGCAAGCTTGCTTAGACTTTATCTGCAGCAAAACTACTATTGATATCTGTCATATATGAGCAGTAATTACTGGCAAGCATGTGTTTAATTCTTTCTGTGCTCTTAATTTGTATTAATTTTCATTTTAAACAGTGGTAATGAAATTGTACAGGATAACATAGTAATAAAGAGTACAACAAAATAATTACAAAAGCAGAAACAAAATATCTTGAGTTAGGGTAAGACATGATTTGCCATACAATGAAGCAATTCCATCAGAGCTGCAGGACAAGGCAGTGCTTCATAGTTTGTCTACAACAGGTGGTTGCTACAGCAATAAAATATGAAGAGAGGCGTGTAACAGAGAAAAGAGTCTCAGAAATGGACAGTGAAACAGGGGGTTAAAGGTCTGACCTTCTCATAATAGCCTCCAGTGTTTTAGTCTGAGTAGAGATTCTCTTCCATCCTGGGTGTAGTTGGTGTCTCTGAAGTTTCCAGAGATGCTGGGGTTTCACAGAATCACAGAATGTGCTGAGTTGGAAGGGACCCACAAGGATCATCGAGTCCAACTCCTGGCCCTGCACTGGACCATTCCCAAGTGTCACACCATGTGCCTTAGAGTGTTGTCCAAACATTTCTTGAACTCTGTCAGGCTTGGTGCTGTGATCACTCCCCTGGGGAGCCTGTCCCAGCGCCCCGCCACCCTCTGGGTGAAGAAATTTTTCCTGATATCCAACCTAAACCTCCCCCGACATAACTTGGGCCATTCCCTTGGGTCCTGTCACTGGGCACCACAGAGAAGAGAACAGTGCCTGCCCCTGTGTCCCCCCTTCTATCAGTGCACAGGCCAGAGGCACAAAAGGGCATCTTTGCAGAGCTTTCATTTGTAAGAAGTGTCTTTCCAGTGGAGGACACAGAGAAGAGGTAAAGATCTCATCGTTGACCACTTGGGAAATCTGTCTGATGCTCTTACTCAGCCAGTCATTCATATCTTGATCTGTGTTAGTTCTCAGATCTGTGTTCCTCCATTTGGGAGTCAAATTCAATTTCACTATTAAAGGATTCATATATATTTTTATACAGCACGGGACTGGTACTTGATGGGGAGGATGAAAATGGGAATTCTTAGCTAACCTTTTTTCTAATATTTTATGGCTGTTGAGGCCAGACAAAAGTGGTGCTTTGACTGCCCTAATATACACTGGATTTTATCCCATAAAGGTGAATGCAGTAAGCATTCTGGACACACTGAGGTCTACAATATCTGAAAAAAGAAAATTTAAAAAAAAATTGTAAATATGAACATTTCCAGGAATATATGGGTGTAAGGGCTATTTTTGTTTGCTTTCTTTTTTTAGAGCTTTGAATTTATAATTGAGTTTAAGTAGCTCTCTTGCACAGATGATTTTCAAGTGAAAACTGTTTTGTATGAGAGCTTTGGACTAGGTCAATTTTTGACCTTTGATATAAAACTGGTTTATTTTTACTCACTTGAGTATATATATACTATATAAGCACTATAAGAACTGCTGCAGTTTGATTATCATGTAAATCATTAAGCATTCAGTGTATTTTTAAGCAAAAGTGTATTTTTTGGAAGATTTTGCAAAAGCAAAAGTGGTGCCACTTTTTTTTGTTTGTTTTATTTGTGGCAATCTTTGTATTGACTAATGCTTGTATGAACCCCATCTGTACTGTCCTCACTTTTGGTGAGGAGCCCTCAGTCAAGTACCAAGTCCCAGCACTGAGAAGGTGTTAAACAGGCTGTGGATGAAAAAAACCAAAAAAAGAGAAAACCCCTAACATTTCCAGTGATTTCCCTTGCTTTCCTTCTAGGATTTTCCTTGCTTTCATTCAAGAGCCTGCTTGTATTTTGCTCTGCAGTCCACACATATGCAAGGATAGAAAAATGAAATTTTCTCAGAGCTCTTTGCATTAAGAGTTACTTACTTCCCTGTAAAAAAAAGTCACAGAACAGTGAAACAAACTTTCCAAGAGAGCTGTCTTCTAGTCACAGAGCTGTGGTGGAGTCAACTCACTCCTGAAATGTCACAGAACCTGCGTGAGGGAGGTGGAGCCACTGGGGTACAGCTGAATTCCTTCTGGTATTAAATACCAACATTAATATGAGATTTTCCTAAAGAGGTGCTACCCCATCTTACTCTGGAAGGGGCTGTAAACTATGCTGATGTCTTTTGAGACCAGCATCTAATAACATGTTTAGGATGTGTCCTTTGGTTGTAGGGAGTTATTAAAATGTAGGATTATAAGTTTTTCTGTTAGACAATATTATCCATATTAAATGATTTCTTTATACTCCAGGAAAGAAAACTAATGCACAATTTCCACCGTTATCTCTTGTGCAAACCCTCAGCTACAGCAAATAAGTGTGTTTACTACAGAATTACGTATTTTAGTGGGTGACTAAAATTCATTCATCTTAAGATGCTTATTGCATAAACATACAGAATGGCTGAAATAGAAAGAAAAGCATTCTGGGTTGCATGTTTGGGGTTTTTTTCTTTATTTATGCCCATATTCTATTTTTTAGTATATTTAGTTGCAGAAACAGTAACATAATTTTTGAAATGAACTTTTCCTGGCACTAGGAGCAAAGGGCAGAAGATTTGGACAAGACATTTACATTTTTTTCCAAAAATGACTCAGTAGATTGCATTTGCTAGGAAGAAATTGGGGTTTTTTTACTAAATAAGCCATCACATTCAAAGTTGATTTGTTCCAAGGAAAGGAGCTGAAATTAGTTACTGACATGCAATAACTCATTTCTTATTTTACCAACAGTAATTAAATTGCCTGGAACTGTTGTCATTTAACAGCTTATTAATTGACTAATGTGCATTACTTGCACGCAGGCTATAGGTAAAATCCCAGGATTAGAAAAGGAAGAAAGAAGGAGAAAAAAACCTCACTGCTTTTTGTGACCATCATAGATGAATGATTAATTTATTTCTTAATGGAGTGTCAATTTTGCAAACACTAATAGGTTAGTTTTTAAATATGCAATTTCATCAGCACTAGCCCTAAAGAAGGAGGTGGTAGTCAACTATTAATTCTTTGGAGAGGAGAAAAATGAGTAATTTGTTCTGCTTTCTTTTAACCATACAAAGGTTATATAGCTCTTTCTTCCTCCAAAATCAATGATTTCTGCTTGGATAGGTATTTACATTATAAAATTCCTTTCTCTAATCCTGTGATTGGCCAAATATTCTGAAATTTTCCTCCTTTTGTTCCACCAACATGGAAAGAAACTTTGTCACATGCATCAGGGAGTCTCAGCCTAATAGAACTACACACAAAAGTGGTTATAGGCAAGTTCAGCAGCTTTGATTGTGTCCAGTCAAATATGATACATTCCAGTGCTGCATTAGTGGCCTATGTGGGGGGAAAAAAATCAATGAGGTCAACATCTAGGTCCCAGCTGAGAATAATCCATTTCATAAAAATAAACTGAAAAGTTCTCAGTCATCCCAGTAAACTCTAATTTATAGTGTTGGAGGCTCCTAACAGAGTCTATGACTGTGTGAATACACAGGGAAACATAGGTCAAGTTTTTAAAGGGAGAAATGTGAGATGGGATTTTCTGAATTACCTAACCATCAAGAGACTTATAACAACAGTGTCCTTCTAGGAACCTGGAAATCATCAATTAGAAGATGTGAGGAGGGAAATGAATTAGATATGTGAGCTGCCTAAATGCGAAAGCAGCATGGAAATTCAGTCCAATGAAGCAGCAGTTAAAACACTGATGGAAGAAAAAAGAAAATATGAAAGTCATCATATAGGGCTTCTCAGAGGATGAAGGGGGATGGAATAGCTCCAGGACACAAGGCTGAAGGGACCATCCATATTACTCAATTTATACACCATGGCTGGGAGTTGTTTGTCCAAACGCAGGAATCAATAGTGCCCATATCTCCATCTGCTTGGCTTTGCAGGTCTGTGATAAAAATCAGGCAATTCTTAGTACTGTTTTTCCTCTTTTAAGGCACAGCAGGTGAATTGTAAGCACTCTGCAAGTGCGTACTTTTCTGCATTGAGTAGAAAGGGAGTCTGTACCAACAGATGGGGATGTAGAGACCTCCACTGCAGATCTGCAAAGTGGGAGAAGATTAATCCCATGTGGAAGCGCTTGCCTGACATATCTGGGCACTTGGCCAAGTACTTGGTTCTTAAATGTCACTGAACCTGCACCAGACTCAAAATATGGTGGTGGTTTTGGGGTCACCATCACTCCTGTTTTTCAAAAGCAGGACACATGTAAAGTGAAGCCTTCAGTTTTCTGTGATCATGGTGCAGAGACAAGGAAAAAACACTGAGTGCTCAGTCAGACTCTCTGGAATTCGTTAGGCTGTCTTTCAAAGTGTAACTTCATGTAAGTTCATAACGTGCTTGTTTTTATTTCAATAAAACAGTAATTTTGACAAAAACTAAGTATGTCTGGGAGAATAGATGGGAAGGCTATGAAACTATTAATAACATTTGGACACCTCCTGCACTGTTTTAATGCATCACAAGTTAGCACAGTATTGATTCAGTATCAAAGTTCTGAGAAACAAGCCTCTTACCAATATCTAGGATCCGATGTTGTAATTGAACTAGAAAATGTTAGATTTCCAGCATTACTGCTGAGAATTCTTCCCAATAAATGTGTGTTTTCCACTGGGGCTGAAATCACTGCGAGTGTTAGTTTTAATTTTTTTCCTTTTTGTATTTTTTTTATCATACAGGTTCCCTTTCTCCCCTCTGTGTGTAAAATAAACATAATGGGACCAACTCTTGCATTTTACTACCTTGACTTGTGGGAACATCCTTTCAGATATTAGGGTTAGGTAATTAAATCTTTTGTGGAAGGATTAAACTTTGTAGAAAGGAAAATGGGTGTACTTAGAAAATATTATGTAGGGAAAGAGACCCAGTAGGAATTATGGGCAGAAGAACCCTTTGCCAGTGTGTGAGGAAAAAGAAGACATATCAGAAAGAAAAAGAGAGCCATTGTTATGACACTGAAGCACAAGGAAGAAGTAAGACTTACTACTTAAAGGAGAAATGAAATAGTGTGAAGGAAGGAAGTGTGAAGAATGGCTGTGTATTTGAGTGGGTGCTGGTATATCCAAAACAGATGGTACAGCAGTTTCCATTATACATACCTCCTCATTTCAGGATGTCCCTCAGATTTGCATATTCCTTTTATCCAGCATCTTACACCTACAGCTATTAACATTCAGAGTTTGTCAGTAAAACTGAAGAAATGCAGAATACACCTTTTTTGCTTCCAGAGCTCATTTTGATTTTCCTTCTTAGGTCTAACATCACATTCGTCTAGTTTCTTTCAGGAAATGAGATCATAAAGGGAAACCAAAAGGTTAATTTTTTGTTTAGTGTCCTTGTCTTTGTTAGATGCTAGTGGTTGTTAATTAATGCAGTGCACCTGCACCTGCTGAATAGTGTCTTTTTTTCCTGATAAGTAGCCTCAGGTACAACGTCCTGCAAGGTAAAAGCATACTGTTGTTAGACACTAAAAGATACAGCTACATAGAAGGGGGAAGAGGAGGGAACTAGAGAGGTAGGAATGTCACTGCCATTGGAGCAGCACTTTTTGTCAAGGTACATCAGTAAATTTATCCAAAGGATGACAAAACTACATTTTTTCTTCTAGTCTGTGAACTACCAGTGCTGGGCATGGTATGGAGGCATTTGCCTCCCTGATGGCTTTTCAAAGTGCCTGGGTTTTCCTTACCTGAAGCTATGCTGCTTTTGGTGATACTATGTTCTGTGTGAGAAGGTATGTGGAGTGCAGAAAATCTTATTTCTGGTAGGAAGCCAGCAGTTCTTCCTTATCTCTACGTGGTTCATCACATACATTGTTAATGCCAAGTGGCTGAATAGCCACAGCTATAAATAACTTGCTGGTTACATGTATTTTGTTCTTTGATTGTTTTTCCATAGCTAATTATGTATAACAAAAATAACATGTCAAGTGTAGATAGCCTAGAAGTTATTTATTCTTTTTCTTATTCATCCTAGATGGCTCCTAACCAAAAAGAAAATATGCCAGCAAACCACAAGTGGCAAAATCTGAACCTGTAAGTACCTGTGATCTACGTTAGAATAGGTTTTTCGCATTTAAAATGGAAGTGACATTGGCTTTACATCACTGCATCACACATATCAAAATTTCAGAATCTGAAAAACTTTTAAACATCCTATGATTTCTAAACAAATATGGTTGAAAATACATTTAATCTTTTTGACTGATTGGGCTGTAGAAGAAAAAAGGAATTTCTGTGGTTCAAGTCCGGCAACGTTTTGTTGTGGACCAAATGTATCAAAAAGATACAGAAATTATGAATTGTCTGGATCAAAAGTAGTTCCCAAAGCCATCTGGCATATCATCAGGCTTTGTGGTTCTTCATACTGCTGTAGAGTTAATCTACTGTCTCATTAAGTAGCTGACAAACCTCATTGAAAAGTACTGCAAATCTGTGTATCTCTCAGCTGTAGGAGCACAAGGGCAAGTACAGACAAATCTTTCAGGAAGATACCTTAGAAAGGATGCCAACCTCCTGAGAAAAACATTAAAATAAGATTTATGTTTTGGGGCTTGTGGGCAATGTCACAGAAATTTATGCTAAAACTAACTCCTCATGCACTACCAAACCAGTTGTCTTTACTATCTGTGCATTCCCATTCCAGACTGAAACAGGTTTTAGATAAATGGAGAAACATAACCTGATATCTTCTAGTCACAGATCTGCATGTCTTGCTCTTTCAACTGCAGGAAAGCTATTCTAAGATACTTTGGGAATTTTACATTACATTTGGCCCAAGAGTAGTAATTAATTGACACTGCCAATGCTTGCTTCTAGTTTCTCATCTATTTATGAGGCATAATGCCAGTACAGTTGCAGTGTTCTGGTGGAAATACCTGTGCATGAGAATTTATACTTGTAGCTGTTGTTCCTGTGGTGACGTAATTCTTTGTAACATCATTATTATCCTGGACAGTACCAGACATGAGTTTGATTGTGCCATTGTTGCTGGGACAGGGCTCCTGTCATTTCAGGAATGCTCTGATGTGTTCTCGTTCCTCTTCAAACTGAAAGGCTGTATATTATTTCGTGCACAAGTTTCCAGTTGCCAGTGTGTGAAACTCACACGTTCACAAACCAACAAAGGAAAGAAAAGAGAGCACATAACATGGGATTCAGAAATAATTCATGATGATTTAGTTTAATTTGAGTTACTATAACCCTAAAGCTCCATTAAAACCTAAAATGAATGCTATTTTCTCCTGAGAGCAGAGAACAATCTGCTAACTTTTGCCAAGATGAGAGCTATTATGGTGTACAACACGAATGCATATAAATTACAAGGTTTATATTTGCTGTTTTTCCTAATGTTAACTTTGACTGGCATGTCAAATTAAAAGGAAGAGGGAAAGAAAAGGAAAAACCTGCATCAGATTAAGAAACATGCAAAGAAGCGTTTTCTAACTATAGAAAAGAAGTAATTTCTAACTATAAAACACAAGATCTTCACACTTCAAACAATCCAAACAGCTTTTCTTTTAATGATTAGGTTTCACTTTTTTCTCCTTTATACTGAGGATGCATAGAGAACTACAGTAATATTTAAAATAATTCAGTAAGCTGGGTATCTCCTTTTTTCACAACTCTAGTAACACTGGGGATGTTTCGGGTTTCCTACTGTTAATGTTTGGTGCAAGGAATACAGGAAAATTAAAGCAGGTTGAAAATTCCTGATTGAAACCAACGTAAAACATCCAAGAAAATTTTGTACCTCAGGACATAACACTGAAAGTGTCCTGAACACTCTTTTAATGGCACTTGCAGCCTTTTGCAGGTAAACAAATAGGAAGTTGCTTTCCATTAAGGAAGACAGATGCTGCAGAGAGTCTGTGTCTCCTCAGAGCAGCTGCTCTATCTAAGATCCAAATAGGTCATTTAAACCCTAATCCCAGAATGAGAGCTATTAGGTCAATGAGAGCTATTAGGTCAAAATGTGCTTATTCAGGGACTAAGTCATGACCTGATAAAAGTAAAAAACTGGGATTTTTATATATACTTACAGCATGTTTTCAGAATATTAATATTTCAGAAGAATATTTTTCCTCCCCCACTCTTTATATTTGATACAAACAGCTTCAACTTTTGCTTATTTTAACCCAGCTGATTCTTGATCCCATAGTTCAGCTCTTTTTTTCATTCAGATAGTTTAATTTACCCACTCTTTTATACACAGAGCTACTGTGTTTATGGATAGTGAAATGTTTTTCTATATGTCAAATGAGCTTTTAAAAAGTATTATACTCTGCAGGCATGCAGGGGATGATGTTTAAACATAGCTTTCTCTTGCCTAGGCTTCCAGACGATTGAATTTTGAATCTCCTATGAGGTAAAAAAATTGATTATGGACCATTTTGGGTAGGGTTTGGGACATAACTCTATAGCTATCTATTGATGTGCATTACGAGAAGCATCATAAAGCAACTGGATCGAGGATGTCTTTT
>VYZT01001269.1:0-13540 GCA_013400735.1 Pomatostomus ruficeps | reverse complement strand
CTGCAAAGTCAGGGCAACACTCACCAGCTGTCATCTCCCTCAGAACATTGAAAATCATGCCAAATTGCCAACAGCAAGAAGAAAGGCTGCAGCTTTGAGGCAAGCTCCCATTTGCATAAGAAGAATAACCAGTTTCCTGCTATGTCAATAGGAGGCAGAAACTTCTGTAGTCCAGCAAAAAGCAAAAAAACCCCATGGTATTGCTTGGCTGTTGACCAGGTCATAAACATCCTGCAAGCCCCATTGGTGAGCTGGGCAGAGCGAATGAGAAACAACAGCCCCCCAAGCTTCCCTCTCTCCCAACACATCTGTGCTCAGCAGGTGCATGAAGCAAAAGAAAAGCACTGGGCCCTAATTTTCCTCTCAGAGCAACTTTACAGGATGATGGTTATTCTTGGTTGCAGTATTGGTCCTGTGGTCCTGTGGCTTGTGACTGAGTAGTGCTCTGCAAGGATTCTTCTTTTTTAATCACTTCACAGTTAATGGGGTGATTCCAGAGTGTTCTCGTATACAGTAGCTAGTCTCATTATATATTTAAGTGCAATTTCTGCCTTGGTTCCATTTTCACACAATATCTCTGCTCAGGACTGCATTTCTCCCATTCTGTTTTGTCATGTTTGCTGAGTGAAATCAGCAAAGGGGCCAGAATTGTTACTAGATGTGCAATAGCCCTTTGGAGCTCAAGATTCCTGTAAATTTAGCTTCACCCCTCCCAGATGTGAAATTGCTTGTTATCTCAGGTAGAGTATGACTCTGGTAGAATGGAGGGTAAAAAGAAACAAACAGGAGATGTGTAAGACAATAATGAGGCAAGAGGTGACATAAAGTGATTGGTACTTGGGAGTAGTTATAACAAGATTGACGAAGACAGGCATGCATATATACATATGGTTCTATACATAATATAGAACCATAGACGCATAGAATTATTTGGGTTGAAGGGACCTTAAAGATGCTCTAGCTGCAGTGCCCCTATAATGGGGAAGGGATACCTTCCACTGGACCAGGTGGCTTAAAGCTCCATTCAACCTGGCCTTAAGCCCTACCAGGGATATATACTTACATGTTTCTTCCCAGGGAATCTCATGATTTTAAGACTAATCTTGTAGACCCTACATGTGAGTATGCTTCTAAAATACTGACACAGAAAGCAAACCAGTTTGGAAGTATTACAAATGTCACAGAACAACAACCCTGTAAATTGACCAGACTGAGATAAACCCATTTTTGCTTTAAGTTACTGATTGTCTTATGTAAAAGGTACCCTATAATTCCAAGAGTTAAACTTCAACCAATATACAGTCTTCAGGATAACATGATTTTCTCAGGCACACAGTTGGAGAGACCCCAACCACACCTGGGAGCAGATTCCCAGCAACCCTTACCACACATGTAATTCCCATCCTCTTTGAAATTAAAAGGTTGCTATAACAACACGATGCATTTATTTCCATATAGCTTTCCTTTGCTTATTTCTCATCATCACTTTTTAAAATACCAGTTGCCATAACAACAGAACATAGTATCTTAAGTGCACCTTTCATGTATATTTATGCAGTATAATTAAAGGTATGGGATTGGGTCAAGCTTTCGGTTGGTTTAATTCAAATCTCTTCCATGAAACATTCCAACACTCCCACTAGAAGTAAGAGTGAATTCAGATAGGTCCAGCTTTGTATTGATACTGCCTCTTGCAGCTGTGAATATACTTAATTTTGCAATGCCTCCATTGTTAATTAAGTGTTGATGAGTCTTCTAAGTTATAAGCTATCAGCATGGCTCACTCTTTGGGTCTTTTTCTAAGCAGTGATTTCTATTAATTATAGTTGTGTTTCTGTTCTTATTAGCTAAGCTGACCACTCTCAGAGGAATATGAGACTTCCCTGAGTGAAGCAGAGAGCTGAAACAACCAGCCTGCTATCTTGCTTTTCAGAGGAGGCTGACAGACAAGTTCTTGGCTCTGCATCCAGCTTTTTTCACCACTTGAGTGGTGTGACCTAAAACCACCTTGAAAAGAGAACCATGTCTCCTTATGCAGACAGAGCTATGTCCCTGAATCTTCCATCTACACAGCAGGAATATTCAGAGGAACAGGTTATGATGAGCTGGCACAGAGCACCCAGCTCCCACACGCTGCTGTGCTGGCTGCAAAGTGCTGTGAGTGAGAGCAGCACCAAGTTGCTTCATTCAGAACTCTGTTTGTCACTGGGGTGAGCACCACCGTCCATGGGGACACAGCCCATATCCAGTCTGTTCCTTTTGGAGCTTGTGCATTCCCCCACAGGGCTCACTCACCTAGAAGAAGACTCAGAGGAGGGATAGCACAGGAGGTAGCAAGGAAGACACTGTGATAACTGTATGTTTCATTACTTCTGTGTGGACAGTTACTATGAAAGGAAAGCAGGGACTTGTGGCTTATGGTCAATATCAATACTTTCTCATGGAGAATACTGTGTGATCTGGAGTGCCTTGAGTTAAGATATAGGGCAAAAGCTGTATGAAAAATGAGGTATGGAAATGATCTCTCTGACCTCCATGCTAACTGTTTGTATGAGCATGAAAATAATCATTGAGGAGAGGAATAATAAAAGATAGAAGTACTGATACTTTAAATTTCAGTCTTTTAACATTGACACAGAGTCATAAGTGCAAATTACTGCAATCACTGTTCTGAGTGACTAGGTCAGGTTGATGCCACACTATTCACACGTACTTCTTTAGAGAGCTCTGCTCTGGATACTACAGATTATAAGGCACCACAGGCTATCAGCTCTCTGCATGCCTATCAGAGAAATCCAGAGTCCCTGCAAAAACCCAGCTGGAGCATTCTGTGATTATCAAATTGCAAAGGCTACGTCTTCATTATTTCTATTCTGGTCTTATTCAATAAGCCAGTAGGACTTTGACTGAGGTAAGGCAGGACTTCTACCAGCCCTTCAGTCCCTGCTTCAGCAGTTTTCAGTGTTCCCCTTGACACCTACAGGTTTCCCAGGCAGCTGCAGCTCCAGCTGTTTAGCAATGAGGGCAGATGTGGCACAGTTACCCTCAGGAACACCCTTGGTCTCTTCACTCAACCATGACATACTGCTCTGCCACAGGGTCATAGAATGGGACATCTTGAGGATGCCTGGATGAAAACCACCATTAACCCCAAACGCCACCTGTGGAGTGTCTCTAGACAAAATGGATCCATAAAACCAATCCATTTTTAACATGGACAGCACTTAGAGAAGTAAGATCATCCCCTAAGGGCCTGTGAATTTATAGGGATTTTTCAGACACTTAGTACTTGTTTAACCTTGCACCAGACTATCCAAAAATGTAGGCACACCTGCGTCCTTGTCAAACCCATATTAGTCACACAATATTAGGGCTGTAATGCTTTAGTGGGTACATCAGTTCTTCAGACTATACTATGGGGTTGGTGCTTCCTTGCACCCTCATCGAGGTTGGTATTAGAAGATTACACAGAAAACTACAAAGCATTCCTACCTCATTTCCCTGAGATGTTCGCAAGAACTCTTTCCGTAGCAGATTCCCTAACAAGACAGATGGATCTGTTCATTAACATGGTGGTTGCAGATCTGTGACTTCTTATTAATAATCTAAAAAAAAGTGCAATAACCTCTCATTCTCCCCCGCACTCAGACTGCCAGGACCAAGTGCCCTTTCATCACTGTGGTTAGTACTTCTGCATCTGTCAAGCTGAGTTTGATCCTGGAGGTCATTAGCAAAGGGAAGCAGCTGATGTAATCAGGTTGTGTGTTAATAATCTATGGCCATATGTGACTAATAAATGGTTGTAGGCATGCACCGGACAAATAAGGAGTTCAAAGATTTTCAGGGGGAGAGAGAGTGCAGTGTCTGATAGACCAAGCCCCTGTTGAGGTGCAGCAGCACTGTGTGGCTATAGAACTACAGTGCAGCGTCCTGTTCACTGGAAACTGCTTGATGAAACGTGCTTCTTTCTGACCACACACATTTTGAGTATTTGTCAGTCTTTGTCCTAAGGCCATCTCTTTGATGGCACTTTGAGTCTAATCCATGAGGGTAGTATACTTTGAGTGTAGCCCAGCATGAGCAGGCTGCTCTTGAAGAGGAGGGGAACCAGGAGTTGGGGGAGCAGAGCAAAAGGGACCGTGGCTTTACAACAAGATCATAGTCCCCCAGAACAGATGCAAAGCATGCAGAGCAAGTCTAGTGGGGGTTACCAGGATCAGCCTCCAGCTCAGCAATCATAGAGACAAGGAAGGTCCAAAGCCAAACCAAGAAGATAATGCAGCATGGCAAGGTCAGGATTAGCAAGATATGAAGATCCATGTAAGTGTACTTACAGTAAAGCTAAGGAAAGGACAAGTACAACAATGTAGTTATGAATATGGGTCTAGAAGCAAAAGAAAATGGCAGAGCCTTTACTTGTTGTCCCAGCAATTCAAGATTAGGATGCTTATCTGCTTTGGAATTGCTGATCTTCATCAGTGGCACACTTTTCATCCTGCCGCAGAAATCCACTAATCATCTAGAACCATTTGTCTGACAAAGCTGAGTGTTGGCCCTCAGGGAGAAATGAAAGAAGTGAAACCTGTGTAATGAGAAGAACTTCAGTGATGGGAGTGGCAGGTTGAAATCACTTTTGCTTCTGACACTAAGAGAAAAAAGCAAGTTCTCCTGGAATAGACTGTAAACCAGTTCCAGGATGGTTTGCAGGTTGCTGTCGTAGACACCTGGGATATGTGTCACAAGAGTGAGTATCAGCCTCAAGTCCCTTGAGAAGCTAAACCACTGTGTTTGCACATTGGATGTAACTGGAGGTGAATCCACCTGCTTCTCATGAGCATGTGCTGGAGCTTAAACACTCTTTACTTAATAAGTAAGTATTTCCTTTGTGTAGAGGTGTCTATTTTAGCTACACAGCTGAGCATGTGGGCACTTTAATTTAAAAGTCTGTGGCCCTGTGGAAGAAGACAAGAAGAAATAAATTTGCAACAAATCTGGGAAATACTTAAATTCTATAAAACTGATGAAATAATGAACACAGACATTTCTTCCTGATTCTGAGAGTTGTTCAGTCATGTTGAGAAATGTGATCACTGTTTCTTAGGATTTGATCTGTGGCGAGAAAGTTAAGGCACAGAGAAACTGTTCATGTGCTTGGTCTTCCTATGTGCAGTCTATTTTTCTAGCCAAAGAATATCTGGTATATATGTGTCCACATGCATGTGTACATATATCTGTCGCACTGTATGGACACAAAGAAAACACACATAGCCAAATCAGGCCGAGGAGCCAAAAAAGAGAGAGAGCCAAAGGAGAGAGCCAAAAGAGAGAGCCAAAAGAGAGAGGGCAGAACCTTCCGACCTTTATTTATATGTTCTTAGAAATTACTGTGGATTGGAGGTAGAAATTACCACCTCTCAATCACACTGGTCAAAGGAAAAATCCATCACATGTCTCCGCCTAGGAGAATGGAATGAAAACAACAAAGACAGTTAGCAAAAACACGGCCATGTTTACAACAGCATGCATGAGAAAGTACTACAGCAAAGAGAAACATTGAAGAACTGCAAAACTCAAGACAACATATATCTATTTATCTATCTCATATAGCCAAGGAGCTCATAGTGTTACTGAGTTTGAAGGTACTTCAGAAGGTCATCTGGCCCACCCTTAAAGTAGGGTTATCACTGCACTGAGACAGGGTTGTAATACACCCTCTGCTTTCCATTCAGAAGACAGGAAAAGGTAACTCACATGCCAGCTCTTTAAACTTTGCATTTCCAGCAACCATTTGTTCAGTTCAGCTCCCTGGTCACCTGTAGAGCCCCAAACAAACAACATAGTAGCTACTCTTCAGAAAAGCAAAGTTAAACTCTCCTCAGCAGCAGAAGAGCCATCCCTGAATTATGCTGGGTGTTATAGAAATGTTACTTGTCATTCAACTTGTCCTCTCCTTTCTCAGCTTGAACAAGGAAGGGGAAGCGAGGGGGGAAGGAAGGTGCTGGGCTGTGAGCTAGAGGAGATGAGGTGCAAATGACCTTGTCTTCATCTGGATTCTGCTTTGAGCAATGCTGTGTATCCCTCAGAGGTGGATTAGGTTTCCACTGACAGGCTCTGGGAGATAGAATTTCCATTAGAATTAGGGGAAGAATATCTATTAGATAGATACAGCTCCTTATCTGCACCTTGTCTCCTTCTCAAACTGTCTGTGTGCTATCTCTCATTCTCCTTGCCTGCTCTCAGGGTTCCTCTGCTCATCAGATTTGTCTTGCTCTCTTCACCTCTCCCTGGGCTCTTCCTGCAAAGATAAAATAGTTGCTTTTGCTAGACATGCAGTGCCATTGCTTGTCCTTCACTTTCTATCCTTGTCTTCCAAACAAGGGACTTCTGCTGCAAAATGGCTGGACCAAGCTGCATGCTGACCATGCAAACCCACACCTTGCCTCTGCTTCCAGCAGGCACAGTAAACTGCTGCTGAAACTTCTTGTCCTGAGATCATCCCAGCTCTCTACCTAGCCCCATTAAAACTTCCTCAAATGCAGCCAACATGTATGTTTGTACTCTGATATCACGCAGAGGTCCCAGCATTGTTATACAAGGTCACCTACTAATGCTAAAGCAGAAGGGGTCCTGAATCCTGAAGCTTTTTGCACTCCAGTTGAGAGCTGTACTGGAATAACAAAAGGGGCCACAAGGACATATGTAGCCATCAGTCAGAACTGTGTTCTTATTCCTGCAGTCCCTGTTGGACTCTTCACTAGCAATGTTCCTTGTGTATTGAATACTTTTTCCAAGTCAGAGCATTCTGTTGCCACCAAACCTAAGAAAAACTGATTTTACAACAATACCCATAACTGACCCTGAATAATTTAACCTTCAAAATTTCATGCAAAACAAAAGGTATTGTTTTTTCTTTACAGCAAGCCAAGAGCCAGGGAAAATTGAACCACTCTAATTCTGACTTTTGTAATAAGACACTAAAATACCAAATAAAAAATAGTATCAAACAGAAAATATTAATGTTCACTCAGGAAAGAACCAGGGGAACACTTCTCACACTTAAAAAATAAACTTTCCTTCAAATTGACCCATTTTGTAGAATCACAGAATCCAGAATATTTGCCATTGGTACTACCTGAAATTGTTCTTGTGTGCAGGTTGATGTCTGCATTCGTCTTCCACGAAAGTCAAAGTGCATTCTCTGGCACCCTTGAGTAACTGTGAATTTAACTAACTGTGAATGCTAAAAACCCCACCAGTTTGCACCTTGATCTCTTACATCCACAGGACCCTCCAAAATATCTGCTAGCTATGCTTGATAGAGCAGTGGGCTACAGAATAGCAAAAAACATCAGCATTGTTTCAAAACACAACATTTTCTGAAGTCTTCCTACTGGGATTGGGAAGCCTAAACATAGCAATGTTTTATAATAAATATCCACTCATGGATATTCATGCGTGGTAATTCTGACAAGCAGAACAGTTGTTTTGCATTCGTGTTCTCCAGCCACTGGCAAAATAATGTCTACCCTTCCTCACATCCGTATGTTTTCATGACTAAGACTACTTCCTGCACAGCTCTCACAGTCCCTCAACTCTCATACCTCACTGATCTTCCATAGTTGTTGTTTTTGGAGAACTGGGAGCTCCTTGAGAAAAAAAAAAATTTGAAGCAGTATCAATGATGCAAGAAACAGGCAACTTGAAGGCAAAAATACTTTCATATGAGAGAGAACATTCAAATAATTTTGTGATAAAAGAGGATTCTGCATTAAACATGCCATTGAAGCCTCCTTTCGAAATACAAAGCATATTGCACTGCTTTCTCCTTTGCACTCCAGCATTCAAAATTCATTAATGTTTTCAGCTGGGAAAGCTTACTAGTTTCTCTCTCCATTACATACCATTTTTGACTTCTCTCTTTGTTTTTCCAAAACAAACATGTCTATACTGGGTTTGGTAATTGACCCTGATGTCCTGGGAACCCTTTCTGTAAGTAAGATAGAATTAGGAATGCCAGCCCACCCTGCTTTGCAAAGGGAAACCAGCAATACCTGTGGGTGAACGTGCCATGTCCACTACAAGACCTGGTCTTAACACCTACATAGATTGAAGCAAATGCTGCAGATAAAAAATATCCTCCAGCTCATTCATGATGAGTCAATGTAGACCTAAGTTGCAAGTATGGGTATTTTATGATGCTTGTTTAACTGTAATGTTATTTCCCCACCCTCTTCCCACAAAATCCTATTGGTACCACAAGCTAATGTCTTATTTCAGAGAGGGAGAGCTATAGTATTGTTTTTTAAATACATGTAATATCTTTCTTGAAAATCATCAGATAAAAAAGAGAATTGAGCCATTATACAAATACCAGAAAGTACATCTTAATACTCAGAGACAGACCTTACAAATGAAGCAGAAGGCTTACTCATGGCATGCTGTCTCTGGATGCATTGATTTATTTTTGTGCTCACAGGAGCAGGAGGCTCCATTGTGCCTCTTAGCCTTCTTTGGCCATTTCTGCTGTCTTGTGATTGAAGGGATGGAGTATTTGCATAAAGCCATGCAATGGGAAAAAGAATGAAAGAACAATGTTTGTAGGATTTTAGTGATCAATGCTAACCAAAAGGACATATCTGAAGTGCTTTGTGCTTTACGGAATCTCAGGGGTGATGAGTCTCCCTGACAAGAGATTCCTTATGCACAGAAGGGCCACACAGTAGAGATCAACTTTCATTGTCTTCTGCCACCTCTGAAGCCATGTAATGAAGGCACTCCATGTTGTATTCGGGATGCTTTTAACTTGCTGAGTTTTTAACTTTACATTTGTAATCGACTACCAAAGCTCCTGATGCTGTGAAAGCACAGCTTGGTGTAACCCTTGTTCCAGGGGTATGGGGAGAAGGGTGTAACCAGTCCTTTTGTCAGCCTTAGGAAATGCCAGGCACAACAGAGTCTGGCTCAGATAGTTGATTAAAGTGCCAGTCTCTCAACTGTATTCTTATGCTGCAGATTTCCCCCAGAATTCAAAGTATATCACACTGGGCAAAAGCCCACCAGTTCTGCAAGAGAGGGTCTGCCACTAGTGAGATGGAAGTTCTTGACTAAAAAACATTACTAAGACTTATAGCCTGACATTATAACCTCATCTACAGTTTAAAATAGAATCTAAAGCAACACCAGGAATACGTCTTTTCCCAAAGACAGATGTAAACAGAAGGACAAGATAAGTGCATGTTGTATCAGAGCAACAGGGAATTGACAGGTATATCCTGGCCCTATGGACAACCTCTGGTGTTGCTGATATTTTAGAGAAGGTTCAGTTACTTGCCTGGGAAAAAATATTTTTGAGAGCTGTTATTGATTTGGAGTCTTGGTTAGAAGTTTTTTAACATATAGGATAGCTCTGAAAATGCAGAGCTGCTTTCCTTAGAATATGCCAGGAGGATAAGGAAGAGATAAATGTTTTACCCCCACCCACCATCTCTAGGTTTTAGTCATTGTGGTGAACAAAATGCAGTATCAGAGAACCACACCTTTGCCAAATATTTTATGAACACAAGATCCCCAGTCCATAGAGGATCTGAACCTTTCTATTGCTATAAGTCTCTTCAGAATATGTTTATGAGAGTTTAACATTCCCATCATCGTTAAAGGTTGATAATGTTGTGATATTCTTCTCTCAGTGTTTATAAATCATGGTTCAGATATCTGTATCTTTCTTGCAGTGGAAAAACAACTATAAATTTGGTTTAACCAGTGAGACGACTTCAGCTTATGGCTTGTTGCCTCACAGTAACAGCTGAAAGCAGCCAGAGGACACTGGAGAATCTGGCCTTATATATCAACTGAAAAGGATGATTTAAGGTCTGAAGCTAGCATGAAAACTAGGGCTATTAGATCCATCTCTGGTACCCTAAGGTTAAAGATATTACTCTTTCAGATTCTGCCCCTGCAGGTCTCCTTGAGACCAAGGCCCTCCTTGCTGCTGTGAGGGTTCAACAGATCCTGTTGTGCTAATGTCAGATGGAGATTCAATATAGAAAGCTCTGAGGGCTCTGAATTCCCATTAATGGTTTGTAAAAATGTACAGTGTAATCTGTGCACAGAATTAGCTCAGCAAAGCCCACATTATGTTCTCAAAATATAGATTAATTTCTTTATCTTTTAAGAGTCAAATTGCACTGTGTGAAAGCATAATTTGTTTTCAAAATACAGTTTAGCTCAGTTTAATTCGATCAACCCGGTCTAAAACAGAGTGCTTTGTGTGGGAGCCTACTGCAATGTTTTGTTTGATCTGTTACAGTACTGCAGACTGGAGTTTACATTTTGGGATCTGCTTACTGCCATCTTCGTACATCCTGACCCAGGGCGCATTTCACATTAGCATCACATTAGTATAAATCAGCCTCAGGTTTGTCAAGTTCTATCTAATTATACTAACTTAGGACAGCTTCATATAAAAAATTGCATTCTCCCCGTCTTCTTCCTCACCATTGCCCTTAATGCTCCCAAATGGCCCCCAAGCTAAGGGAGGTCTGGGGGAGGAGGAGTCTGGCCAGCTGTGCAGCAGCTGGTCATTGCAGACCATGTCCTCAGTGCCCAGGTTAGCAGCAATGAATGTTCTGTGCTACAGAGGCTGCACAGGACCGCAAAAATGATACCAGGGGTTCAAGAAAGCAAAACACTGAGATTAAAGTGGCCCTTCCTCAAAGGACTCAGATTTCTGACTGCAGTCAGCCAGGTTCTACTGCCTGCCATTTTGTCTAATTTCCATAAACTGAAAATTTCCCTGTAGAAGAAAATTTTTAAAAACAACCCCATTCTACACAATTCAGATTATTTTGAACATCAAAGTCTGAAGTCTTAAGATTAAGGTTTTCATTGAGATCACATGGTATTTGTGCAATTAAGGATAAGTAAATCCTGTTTAATCCACTAGTAATTCCAATGATTTATTTTGTTTCAAGAAGCTCTGTTGGTAAATTTCACTGATAAAAAATGCTAGCCCAGAATAAAACTGGACGTGCCACAAGATACTTCCCATTATTTTTGTGGTGTTTGTTTGTTAGCTTAAAATTAAGGAAACTGAACAACATTTGAAGTGCTGCATAATACAAATTCAGGGCTTTTATTTTTGTTTAGTCAAAGCTTTTCTTCATATCATCAGGAGGTTTCATTTTTGATGCTGAATATTTCTAAATATTTCTAAATATTCAGTATCAGGTGATTCTCCTGCTCTGCTTTGCTCTTGTGAGACCCCACCTGGAGTTCTGCATATGGGTCTGGGGTTCCCAACACAAGAAAGACGTGGACTTCTTGAAGCAAGCCCAGAGGAGACCACTAAATTGATCAGAAGGCTGGAGCACCTCTCCTGTGAAGACACACTGAGACAGTTGGGGCTGTTCAGCCTGGAGAAGAAAAGGCTACAGGGAGACCTTATTGCACCTGTCAGTAACTAAAAGGGGCCTACAGGAGAGCTGGAGAGGAGATAGGACAAGAAGTAAAGGCTTTAAATTGAAAGAGGAGAAATTTAGATTTCAGGAAAAAATTATTCCCTGTGAGAGTAGTGAAGCAGTTTAACAGGTTTCCCAGAGAAGTTGTGGATGCCCCATCTCTGGAAGTGTTCAAGGCCAGATTGGACTGGGCTTGAGCAACCTGGTCTAGTGGAAGGTTCCCTGCCAGGGCAGTAGGGTTGGAACTGTGCTGCAATGCCTCCGGTGGGGGAACTGGGCGACCACTCGTGGTTCCAGGGGCTGGCTGGGCTGCTCCAAAGGTGCAGGAGGGTTGGCAAAGCTCCAGGAAGGTTTCACCCAACCCACTGATGGTACAGGCTCACCGAAGAAGGAGAGACAAAGCAGAGGGGCTTCCCAGATGGTTTATTCAGCACATGGTTGTGCCANACCAAAACTGGCCAGAGCACACCACAACATATCCTCTGTTTTTATTTATTAAAAAGAGCTGATGGAGTTTTCGTGTCTTCCACGTGTTGAACTGGACAGCTGCTTGGATGAGTTCTTCCTTCTTTGCCCAGTCTAGCTGTGGGGTCAGTTCTGGTAAACTGTCCTTGTGCGATGGTGCGGCAGCTTCATTTGTGTCAGCACGTGGAGGTTTCATGCGTTTCTTGCTTGGTTTCTTGAGGTTTTCATTTGGGAGCCCAGCTGGTGGCTGCAGCAGCATCCCTTCCTTGAGGGGCCTGAGCCTGGAATGAAAGGCTTGGGCACCGAGGTTATTGCTGGGGCTTCCCTGCACCCCTTCGCCCAGTGTCCCAGCTTCCCGCAGCAGAAGCAGGGACACTGGGGTGGGGGTTTCTCTGGATAGGACTGGGGTAGAGGGGACAGAGAGAGGGTTCAGGAGAGAGTTCAGCCTGGAGTGATCAGTTCCGGGCTGAAAAAGTTAAGAACCAGCCTGAGGGGGCCGGAGAGACGGTAGCACCTCTGTGCCAGTTGGCGGTTTGCACCCTGTGAGCTGATCCTCTCATCGGGATGAGGGATAGGAGAGGTAGAATTGGGGATGGGGACCTCACACCGAGTTTGGGAAAGGTTAATTCCCATAGCTCTGTCTCTTTCCCCGCTGGAGTGAAAAAAGGCAAAACAAAACAAAAACCCTGGGTGTCTTTCCCCCCTACGGACCCGCCTTCCAATGCAGGGGTCCACGAGCTGCCCACACCACGTGCCGGGTGCGCTAGGGGTTGAACTCATCCTGAGCTGACTCTCACCACTCGCAGAAATAGCCCAGAAAAATAAAAAATTCCAGAGGGGTCCTTCCTCTGTTTGGAGCAGCTTCCGAGAGCCTGCAGTCATTCTTGGCGGGGGGTGGGGGGGAGTCTCGCAGTTTTGTGTGCATAGCAGCTCCATGTGCACAGTGCGCCGGTGGCCTGCCCGGCAGGGCAGAGTGGAGCTGCCCCCCATGGCACTGCCTCAGCTGCCAGCAGGGCGGGGGCGCTGCGCCCCCATGGGCCGGGCTGCCCTGCGACAGCGGCTCCAGTGGTCCGGGGGGCCAGACAGCCCCGCCACGTGGCAGCTCTGGGGCTTGGCGGGCAGCAGCAGCCCCGTGCGAGGCCGACCAGGGTGCACGGGGTGGCACAGCCAGGGCGGCGTGGCCGGGGCTGGCGGCGCAGCCGTGGCCGTGGCTCAGCCATGGGAAAGAAGCTGTTTCTCAGTGGCGGTGATTTCCGGTGGCAGGGTCACAGTGTCAGATCGCGTATTCAGTCCCTGCTGCCGTGGGCGTTGGTGAGGGAGTCCAGAAACTCGACGTTGGTGCGCCAAATGCCGCAATGTCTCCAATGGGGGCACTGGGTGACCGCTCGTGGTTCCAGGGGCTGTCCAGGCTGCTCCAAAGGGTCGGGAGGGCTGGCGAAGCTTCAGGAAGGTTTCACCCAACCCACCGATGGTACAGGCACACCGAAGAAGGAGAGACGAAATGGAGGGGCTTCCCAGATGGTTTATTTGGCACCAGGGTTGTGCCAGGGAAGCACTAGCACAGTGTACATAAATAACGACAGGAGGGGGCAGGGAGAGCGTACAACATCCTATGGGGA
>VYZT01001244.1:0-24331 GCA_013400735.1 Pomatostomus ruficeps | reverse complement strand
TGTGATGGATTACAGGATAGATTTTAGTGCACAGATTGGTTTCTCATATGGCTGTGCAATTAATCACATAATTATCTCCTCTACATGACACACATGTACTAAAATACTGTTGTCCCTCTGGTAAGCATCATCTAATTTCTAGGACATGTGAATCAGCTTCTCTTTAGAGAGGAAACGAATAGCATTCTCCCTGCATAACTCCTCAAATCACATGTGTAATAGTGTCACACATTTCTGCAGATTATTTGCCACCCTCAGAACAGAGGTGGGTATGATGGAGTCACAGCTAAGCTGGTGTTCCGTGAGCTCACCTGACAGCTCCTGGCTTCAGGCAGTGGCTCTGCCTCCATAAATAATCTTGCTGTATTAGCAAGTGCTAGAAAACGAGTTCTCTTGCCTTTTGAACCCTTGGTTTGCCACCCGCCTGCTACCACCACCAAAAAGGCAGAGCGATTGCCTACTGCTTGCCCACAGCATGCTGTGACAGCCCTTGAGATGGTGCCATCTAGTGCCACCTGCCTCAGAAATACAAATGCAAACACCTCCGACCATCCCTAAAATCCCTGAACGTGCTCATTAATGTGTCAGGCAAACCACAATGACGATTTGTGTCCATGGAGCACAGGGACAAACGAATGGATCAATGTATTGTCCAAGGTTTCCCACAGGTGACCCCTTCCCAGTCCTAGATCTCCTTCCCTTCTGTCTGCCAGCTCCTACCCTCAGCTGGAGCAATTATACCTGGGTCTAAGTACTTTAGTATTATCCACTAAGAAGAAGAAGGGCCCTTATTTATTCTACTTATCCTACCTGTGAAGTTTAATGTGTTCAAAATATGCATTTTCAGATGTAAGTGCTATACAGACTGTAATACATACATATATGTATAGTGTATCTATTAGACTGGCTGTGAATATCGGATATGTGTATTGAAGATTGAAATACTACATTTTTAAATACAGAAAGTATTGAATATTGTGCCAAACACAGTGCCACTAAGGAAGTCTTGGTAGCCTCCAGCACTGGATAATTATGGTCACTGGGTGAGCACAGTCGCTGGACAACCTCTGCCAGACACTTTAGTAAGTAATCCAGCCTAAGACAGGACAGATGTGCTTGTCACTGAAGATTAAGAAGGTACACCAGATTTCAAATATTTTCAGTTTCTATAGGTCTATAAAAATACAAAGGTCCTATAAGGGGCAATTGCTCAAAATGGTTAGCAGCTTGTTAAAAACCCCCAAATAATAAAACAAGAAAGAACAGAAAGAGTATGTTTCAAACATTAAACCAATATTTAATGGTCTCCTACAACCAGTTGCCCAGCTTTCATATTGTGGGCCACAAGATGCTAGCTTGTCTATAGAGGATGGCAGGACTATTAGGAAGCGAGTCAGATGGATTGATTTTTTTAGTCTTTGAGAGGCCTAACACACTTTTCGAAATATTATCTTCAGTTCTGAGGGCTCTTTTCATACGGCACATCTAGAGAGTCTGTGTTGCCTTTCATGTTAGATCTATCTTCAAAGTCAGATGTGGAGTAGGCAGACAGTACCTCTTTTTAAAAATTTTATTTATTTGATTTGTATGTCATGTCTCATTTTCAGCAATCTCAGAGAGTATAGAGTCCTTATATAAAGGCATATGTTAGGACTGCACATCTGAACCTTTCTATATGTCACCAGAACTCTACTGTCTGCAGACACACTACTGGTAAAAGTAGAAATGGTTGAAGTTTTTCAGCACTTTTTAACATTAAAATTTCTTCTTGTTACTGATACCTACCACATTATTTCCACAAGATATTTGTCTAGTTTAATGTTTTTGGAATATTGGTGAAAAAGTTTAAACAAAGCAAAGATAAAGATTTTTATGGTATACATTCTCTAAGTTATTACCGGAAAGTAGAATCTGCTTCCTTTTGTTGTAGTATTCCTTTGTGATCCTAAGAAAAGAATTGAGTAATTGAGTTAGTTTTGCCCTCTAGTTTAAGAGATTTTTATTGTCTCTCCCCACATTAGTCCCCTAACTGAAAATGTGTGGTGATTCTATTTCTCTGTCTCTCAAATTCAACATTAAAGCTGAATAATTTATTTTGCTTATTGTGGACACAGTGGGGTTAGAGTAAGCATCACAGAAATACCTACATTTGGCATGTAACACAGTAGGCATGGCTATCCACTAAATATGACCACTCAGTCAACATTGCCATTTCAATGTACAGCATCCTAAGGAAAAAGGACCTTATAATTGTGCATATAATAATTACATAATCCATATGCACATGGGAGAAATGAAAACTTAGTTCTACCATGAGTAAAAATTGGTTTTCTGTGGCCCAATATGGATGTACCACACACAGAGGCTGTATCTGCAGGATCTGCCTGTTTCCCAGGTCACAGCTTCTGGGCTGAGAGCATTCCAGATTAATTAAATATTTTCCCACTGAGCAGTGGGACCCATTTAAATGAGTGAAAAAGAAAATGTTTCATAAACATTCAAGGAGCAAACATTGGTGTATTTTTGAAAAGAATTGTCACTGGGAAATCAAGAATAGAAGATGCTTATATTGAAACAAAACTGCTTTGATGCCTTGGAATCATGTGTTGGAAGTTTTTCAAAACTATTAAAAAAAGGTTATTTGGTATCTGCATAACCACACATTCTTCTAGCATCTTCCAGGAAAGTTTGCAGGGCCATTAAGCAAAAGGAGATTGGCAGGAGCTTTCACAACTTAAAAAGAACAAAATGCTCCTTAGTAAATTCTGAACCATTGAAATAAAACTGACTACAAGAAAAGATAGCTTCAACAGTTACCTCTTGAATTCCTGAAACATGGACTAGATTTAGTTCTCAGGCCAACCCTTTCTTACTCAATACCTGTCTTGGCGTAGGTCATGGTGAAATCACAGCAGTTAATAATTTAAATGTGGTTACATTTGTCTGGTGTACAGTTTGGGTATGAACCGCATTGGATATGGGTCCTGCTTGAGAAGTGTAGCCTCAATACTACACAATAATACACAAATGTTTTTGTATCTATCTCAGAATGCTGAAACAGAATTTAGTGAAGAAAGCTCTCAGAAATGGCAACCCAAGAATCACAGGATTGTTGAGGTTGCAAGTGACTTCTGGAGCTCATCTGGTCAACCTCCCTTGCTCAAGCTGGGCCACATATCTCCAAGGATGGAGATTCCAAAGTCTCTCTGGGCAACCTATACCAGTGTCTGGTCACTTCCACAGTAAAAAAGGGTTCTCTAGTGTGGTCAGATGAAAGTTTATGTATATTAATTTGTGTTCACTGCCTCTTTTACTGTCACTGGGCATTACTGAGAAAATCTCATTCATTGTCTCCCTTCAGATATTTATAAACAGCGAAAAGATCACCCCAAGCCCATTCTTCTCCAGGCTAAACTGTCCCAGCTTTCTCAGACTTTTCTCATAGAAGAGAAATTCCAGTCCTTCCATCTTTATGGACCCTCATTGAACTGTCCCCAGTACCTCCAAGTCTCTCTTGTCCTGGGGAGCTCAGAACTGGACACAGTTCTGCAAATGGAGTCTCACCAGGGCTGAGTAGAAGGGAAGGGTTACCTCCCTCGACCTGCTGGCAACACTCTTCCCAGTGCAGTCCAGGGTACTGGAGGCTTTGTTTTGCTACAAGAGTGCATTGAAAGCTCATGTTTATTTTATTGTCCTTCAGGACCCCAATGCCCTCCTTGCCAAAGCTGCTTTTAGTCCAGCTGATGCTCCAGCATATACTGGTGTGTGGAATGGTTCCTGCCTAGATGTTTCCAGTTCTCCTGCCCAAAGTTCATGAGGTTCCCGTCAGCTGATTTCTGAAGCCCATCAACATTCCTCTAAATGACAGTAGAATCCTCTGGTGTATCAGCCCTTCCCCCAAATGGAGATATTTTAGTATTAGAAAATATTTAATACTTTCCAGTGTAAATAAGCAGGAACCTGACTGCTTGAAAGTGTCCAAATATTAACAGAACATGACTCGAAACAGCAATTAATGGTTTTTCTGCCAAAGACACAATCTATTCTTCAACTTCTTTAGTTTTGCTTTGACCCATCTGTAGTATAAGACCTTTGTCTGTTCTCTGCTGCATTTTCACATCTTCTGATTTCAGAAATCTAGAAAACAAGAGTTATAGTTCAGGAGAAAAAGTTTTATTATTCTTCACTGGAATAAAGCCAGGATATTTCCACATTCTTCATCAGGGAAATTAAGACAGAAAACAAAACCACCAAAAAATAACCCACCATGATATTGTGGATAAAATATTCACCCAATCCATAGGAGATCATGTGTCAGTTCCCACTCCTGACTGACTCAGGGCTGACACTTCTCTTCCCCATTGAGTGCCCTAGTGCACAGGTTACAGCTTTAGTTTTTCTATTGGGAGCAATAAATAATGAAAAACAGCTTCAAAAGGAGAGACTGAGAAGGATTAACTACTCCTCATTGATCCAAAACAGTGGGGGATTTGCATATAATTCTTCAACACCTTCAGGACATTTCCTTAGCATTTTCCTGATAGTATGTTTGTGAAACTGATTTTTATTCTTCTCCTCAACTCTTGCCCTTTAACTACACAGAGTTTGCAGTGAGGGTTTGTTTAAAATGACACATTTACATGAAAAGATTAAGGTTTGTCAAACTGCCATATTCCAGTATAAACTGTTCTCACTGAAGAAAACCCTTATCAGTGCTCTTTTTGACCTTTCCTGCTACAACTTTCTTTCTGTTGTGATCTCTCTTTTTCTTTAGTAGACAGCAAGAAATGCACATATTCACCAAAAAAACCCCAAAACATTAAAGAATATGATTTAAATGAAAGCAAGTAAAATGTTTTGTTTTCAGTTCTGAAGAAAGAGAATACATAAACCAACTACTTGGGTTTTGTTATTTTGTCTGATTTAGCCTCAACACCTCTATCTTTATCAGAATAGGTGCAAATACACTTAAGCTTATGGAGTGCTGGGCAAAGCCACAACTGTTGTTATGCATCTTCTGTTCTTTTATACCTGTAATTGTCTGCTAACTATATCTGCAATGAATTAAGTTCCAAAACACTGGATAAAGTTATTTTGAAGAAATCAGGACCACTGAAGCATATTGCCTGGGCTGGGGTGTCCTAATATTAGTCTCTTCCAGCTTTTGTCTTGCTTCCATGGTTACCTGTTGCAAGTACAGCAAGTGCTAACTATAGAGAATGGAAGAGAGAATGAAACAGTGGTTTTAGCAGATATGTTAAATATATTTCCATTAATTATCTACAAAGCTAATTCTTCTTGTCAGACCTGTAAAGCACCTAAGCTTTTACACTACTTTGCCAGGGCACTGTACTGCATCTATCAGCTCCACCAGCTCTGGTTCCACTCTAGTTTTCTTCCACAAGTTTCATTACAGAAGCCAGAATTTAGAAATGGCTGCCAAGTTTACTTTTACAGCTTTCGCAAATTTACTTTCAGGATTGTACAGCAGTTGTAGGAAAAAGCAAAAGAGAGACAATGAAAGAAATAAGACTATAGAGTATAAATCACTTATTTTCTTCAATATAAACCATTTTTTTTGAACAAAAGTCTCTCCGGAAGAATTAGGTATTCACTAGAAAAGATAGGTGCTATCTTATATGTCTCATGAGTAAACTTCTAAATGAGACCTTTTTGCATTATAATTTCAGAATAAATTAAAAAAAAAAAGAGAGAGAAAAGGAGAATGCCAATTTTCAGAACAAAATTCCCAAGACGGAATTAAATTCATTAGAATATGAAAGATCTGTGGTAAAATAACTTACATTCCATAACAGGCTGAAAAAAAGCTCAATATAATAATAGTAAAGTAATAATAGAAAAGATGATTCCCTTTAGATCAACAGCCTCTTTGGGGCAGGGAGACAGGTATAACCTTTAACTGCTTTGTTTAATTTGTTTATAAGTGAAGAATGTGGTTTCTTTATTTGCAATTTTCATTATGTTCTTGAGTGTTCCCTTTAGCTGGTTTTATAAAATGTAAATACAAGTTCTCATTGATAACATTGCATTACACACTTATTTCTAAAATTTGCTGGTGTCCAAAGATATTGCTTATCAACTATATTACTAGACAGGACTCTAATCTGAAAAACTTTGTCTGGCTTTGACTAGTCATAGAGAATTGAAGTCTGTCTAATTTATGAGCAAAAACTACACACACTATAACAAGGTAGACAGACAAAGTAATGGTGAAATTGGAGCAAGATGACTCCTGGTGCTGAGCCCCAGTGAGGATTTCCAGGGACACTTAAATGGAGCAGGGAGTAAGACAGTTAAATATATTTTTGCTAATGTGCATGTCAATTCGCTTTTGTGATATTACGCCAAAGGCAGGGAAGTAAATCAGAGGAGCCTGCTGAAAGAAACAAACAGAAGATAAATCAATGGGGACAATGCTGCTTGGTTCTGACTAAAAGGATAAGATTTATGCTTCAGTGGGTTTTTCAGCAGCTGCTGAAATAAGCCTTCCGAAGAAAGGCACACACAAATTGCAGAAAGTCCCTATCTCTCTCAAGCTAGAGATTAGAAATTGAAAGTCCAGGAGTATTATAAATTATAAAGTAGATAAGACCAATGTTTTTGGTGGCTTTATTTTCAGTATTAACCCTACTTGCTCTATGGTTCTGGATAACTAGTGTCTTGAAAAGATTGGGTTTTTTAATTCCCCTTACTGTTTTTGCAGCCTCAACAGTCTCTGCAATTCCATTCCCTCTACCTACTAACAGATCATAGTGACAGATAGAGAAAGGTGCTGTGAACTTTTACAAAAATCTATCCCCTTGAAGACAGAGGCAAATTTCCTCTGATGGTTTATTTCTGAGAAAGTGTGATGTATCAACAAACTTAAGTGATGAACTTCAGCTTGTAAGAAAGGAACACATTAACCAGATGTAAATTCATAGTTGGGATTTTATTATAGTTTGGTTAAAATCAAAGAGAAGTTTTGCCATGGCACCTTGTCAACTCAAGTCTATAAGATGTTTTTGTCTTAACATGTTACTTGAGTCCTTAGGGATCACTGTCATATGATTGATGCTATATGTAATTTACATTGTGTGTGAAATTATGGAACAGGGACAGGCTTAAGTTTACAAAGTATGCCAGAATTCTAACATAGTCATTTATATGTTCTTGGATAAACTCCTTTGTTATTTTATGCCTGTTTGACTTCAAATAAATGAAGTTTAGGAAAAAAACAACAGCCAGAAATAGCTTTATCTATCCAATGGAAACACTTGTTTTAGTCTCCATGATTAATACAAGTGTAGTTAGAGCAAGTTTTAAAGTTTTCTATTGACTTTCAGTTACAGTCAAGTCAAATATCAATACTTGTATTTTTTAGCTCACTGTATAGTAAAACAAATGTTTTTCTTCTGCCTCATGAAAGCAAAATTATTCTTTCTGAATGTGGCAAAGTTGAAAATGTTTTGCTTCATTTTACAAAGTTCACTCGCTATGAAAAAGAGTGAAAGAATGAAAATGTGTTAGCATGGTAAAAATATTCTTATTCAATGAGAAAACACTCAAATACATGTTAGTAAATGCAAAATTGGCAGCACTTTTGATATATCAGAATAAGCTGAGGAAAATCACGTAAGGTGTGCTACTACGTACTTGTGATTATCTTATGCACAGATATCTTCTGTACAGAGATGACATGAAAGTCCTAAAGCCCACAATGAGCCACTTTGGATCTAGAGGCAGCACTCATAACTTTGCTTCTAAACTGAGAAACTGGTCTCTCATACAGCCTGACAATAGATATTGCGTTTAGCCTGACTTTTTAGAAATGGCTTCTAGTGAAAACAGCAATTCCGAGAATTTATCTAGAGGGGAAAACAGCTCTAAACTATTATGCAAAACCTGCACTGGAACAGGTAGTTGGTGTAATTTAAAGAACTGGAGGGGTTATTTTGTTTATTTTCTTTTTTTTTTTAATTGTATGAGATAGGAAGATCTCATTTGACCCGTTTCCTCATAAAACAGTCCAGTTTACATTAAAAGTTATATTTGTCTCACAATCAGAAGTGAAGACACCTCAAAGTAAAACTCAACAAGTCTTTAACATGCAGTTCATTTATTTATCCATTATGAAGAGAGCTGGTGTAGTTGCTGTAGGTTATAGATTCCTAACCATTATGCCAGACACAACTTGAATCCTCTGGTGCCCAGGGTGCTTTCCTGCTCTGGGAGAGTTTTGCCTTCTCTGTAAGTGCTGCAGATGCATGCCCGGGCTGCAGGCCAGAGTGGACACTGGGCAGTTGTGCTGCTATCTGCTGGGTCTCACTGTCCACAGGGAAATCCAGGGATGCACAATCATGGGGATCACACACGAGTATCTGAGGAGAAGAAAGCTGAATCTTCTTGTTTTTACAGGCACTCCTGTCGTGGTTTTGATCCTGGCTAAGTGCCAGGCACCCACGGCAGCCACTCACTCGTTCCCTCCCCTGCCACAGCTGGGCAGATGAGAGAAGGAGAGGGGAAAAAAAAAACAAGGGAATTAACTCAGAGGTCTATGAGTTGAGATAAGGAACTGGGAGAAAACGCTCCAAGGACAAACCAGGCTCAGCTTAAAAGTTGCAAAAGTGAAAATTTATTACTACCTGAGTTAGAAGGAGGATATGAGAAATAAACTAAACCTTTAAAAGACACCCTTCTTTTCACTCCACACCCCTCCCTCCCTCCCACCAACAGTGCAAGGGGGGCAGGGTGTGGGGGTTCAGGTCAGTCCATTCCCAAGATCTTCTTCCCCTGCTTAGGGAGAGGAGATTTTTCCTCTGCTTTTGCTGTGGGGTCCCTCCCACGAAAGACAGTTCTCTTTGAACCTCTGTGGCGTGGTTTTTCTTGTCCACGGAATGCAGTCCTCCAAGGACAAACTGCTCCAGCATGGAAGCAGGGGGCCCCTCTCTCTCCAACCGGGTCTCCCACCTGGACTGCAGTTTCCTCCGACATCCACCCGCTTCAGCGTGGTCACCTCCTTCACAAACTGCGGGACTTTTATCTCAGTCTCTGTCTCTCACTGGGCTGCACCTGCTACGGCTTCTCTGGCATCTACGGCTCCTGCGGCTTCTTCCATGGCTGCTGTGGCTTCCAACATCTCCCGCTCCAATGTTGGCACCTCACCCACGGACTGCAGGTGGCTCTGCATCCCTCATGGACCCCATGGACTGCAGAGGGGACACCCCGCCTCACCATGGGCTCACCACGGCCTGCAGAGGAATCTCAGCTCCAGAGCCTGGGGCACCTCCTCTCCCTCCTTCTCCACTGACCTTGGTGCCTCCATGTTGTTTTCCCTCACATGTTCTCACATCCTCCTCCTTCTCTAACTAAAAGCAGCTGCGTGAGCATTTTGTTTTGATTTTTCCTTAAATATGTCATCACAGAGGCGTAACTAACCTTTCTAATTGGCCCAGACTTGGACAGTGGCGTGTCCATCATCTTCAGAGCCATCCGAGATTGGCTCTGCTGGAAATGGTGAAGAACTCCAGAAACTTCTCACAGGAGCCATCTTTATGTCCCCCTCCCCTCTACTAAAACCACAACAACTCCCTACACAGAAGAGTTTCCAGTCTTGGCAGGTCCTCACTACATCATTTATTTGGCATGAGTCTGAGGAATGCCCTTTGGGTGTGGTTCAGGAGGCTGTGGTTTAAGCTCTATTGGAGCAGGATTTTTCTGGTGTATTTGAATGGACACATGAGAAAATGAAATGCTCATGCCATCTTGGATTAGATTTGGCAGGGCTTTTGCTTTTCCTAGCACGTAGAATCCAAAAGAACACCATGAGAGGACAGGCAGTCATTATTCCTTTGAGTTCCCCTATTCCATCCATAACAATCCAACAGACCACAGCCTCCACTAGTCTCTTGCCTTAGGAACCTGCTTTGCACTTCCTGAAACATGGAGAAAGTGGTTATTACATGATGTATCTGCCACTGGAATAAATCTATATTTAGGTTATCTACTTACGGACATTTTCCAAATACCTCTAAACAGTTATGCCAATTACTGGCATAATTGTAAATGAATCAGAATAAGCATCAGCAAATTAATCAAGCTGGAAGTTGTACAGTTTGCCTTGCTAATTATATTTCTCATAAAATAGCTGTCATGAGATGTCTGCTACCTGCTGACTGGGGAATGCAGGGAGTTTTTTATGGTAATTTTGAACACTATTAATAAATAGGATACTAAAATGGAAATATATATATAGCTTCAGAGAGTGATCAAGAGTTGTTATTTTAACACATGGAACATTCCCACATCTCTAGATTTGGAAACCTAGCATTGTGGGTAAACCTTTGTGGCGTGTTAGCAGAAAGTACACATGCTTTTCTCCTTAGTTTAGATTCTCTGAAACCAGTTCCAAATAGCTCTTTCTTTTAATCTCCCAGCCTCCAAGACAAGCAAGCTTTGGTGTGACAGACTGAAGAAATACAAACACAGGCCATTGTTGACAATTTCTTTATGCCTAGTTAAAATAAGCAGATTCTTGTGGTTTCTATTGTTTTACTGTCTTCCCCTCTTTAGAGTATTTCACACTTTTTATTGATTCTGCAATCATACAAACAAATCTTTTAAGCAGTTACTTGCTGTGGAGTTTTATTCCCATCATTTACAAAGGAACTCATAAGAAACAAGCAATATTGACAGCCAACAATGCCCAGATTCATGTCATACACGTCAGAATAACCTTCATTTTGCAATTGACCCTTTCAGCTGGGCCAATACTTGACTGAAGTAATGAGCTGTTCCTTCTCCCCCACTGCCAGCTGGTTCAGTCCCACACAAGATGACGGCAAAGGCTGGTGAGGGGGAAGCAGCAGAGAGGAAGCAGAGACCTAAGCTCCTGCTGCCTCGTCTTTGGCATTGCTTGCTTAGTTGTGCAGCTCAGCAGCAGCAGAAGTGCTTTGCAGGTGCCTCTTCAATCAACTGTGCAAGTGTGGATGTGTCCTCTCCTCTCCCAGGAGCCAGGGAAATCAGTACATCTGTACTCCGTTACTACCAAACCTACTGCTCAAATAAGACACTTGTTAGCAACAATAAGGAGTGTGAGGCTCATCATTATTTCTTTTGCCTTCAGTATTTTGTTTCTTTTCAAAAGATCTGGGATTACAGCATGCACAGAGTAAGAGCAGAAGTAGAAGCAGCCACATGTCTATGGATGGCTGCAAAATTTTGCTGGTTCAGAGCAGAGAAAAGCAAAGCTGGCAGTAATCTGTGTGGAAGACAGTTCACAGTCCAGTTTCATTACTGTAGTTATCCAGAAATTAATCTGGCCAATGGCTTTTTCCACTGTGAAAATTTGAAAACCAGAGGGGATAGAATAATAAAGAGGTTCAAAAAGTTAAAGAAGAAAAGATGCTCCAATGAACTTATTTTGCTTACTAATGATGCATGAAGAATTAAACAGAACTTGTGGCAGTGGACCAGCCAGCTGCCACCATGAGAGCTGCAGAAATAACTTGGGCAGGTTTTCCTTCCCAGGATAGTGAAGCTGAAGAAGAAGGAGGTAGCATGCTTGAGGGGAATTCCCTCTTTGCCACGTTTTAACCCTGTCAATCATAGATTTTGTTCCACATCTGTTACTTTAATATTCATCACACTGTATTACTATTCAGCAATTGCCAGAAACTTCTGCTGTTCTGTAACGTTCATAGGTTAATGCAAATATGTTCCGCCCTTGCCCAGAACTCATTGGAAAACTGTCATCCCATGTCAATCTGTGGTTTGATAAGAACCTGGACCCTCAGCTTATGACCACCCCTTCCCTTTCTCTATAAAACCCTGTTTAACAGACCCCTTGGGGTTTCTCTGATAGCCCTGTATCCTGAAGAAGAATAAAAGTTTGAGTACTGCTATCAGAGCAGTCTGTTCTCTCGTCTTTGCCTCTACCTGCTTTTTTAACATCGGGTTCTCTGCCTCACCACTGTGGAGGCAAAACCTCGGTACATAGATAAGCAAAAAGAGATAGCGCTCCTTCCGAGTGGCGAAAGCTTATCTGACCAGGCGCTGGATAGACTGCACCACAGAAATCTGGGCAGTGTTGCAGACCCCAAAAAAGCGATAGAACTAAATCTGTTTCTTACCTTTCACAGTCTGCTAAAAATGGCTCACAAACACTGAAACCAGGGAGATTATTATTATTTGTTACCTGTTTAGGATTATGAGCACATAAGAGCACTTTGCACCCACATTGACGTCTCTAGTAGAAGTGTGGAATTTTTCTTGGAGAGTTTGCTGTGCAATCAGATAATTTAGACCAAAATCTAGCCTCTGAGAAACTTTGTTAGGTCTCCAGGTATACTTCTTCACAAGACCCATCCAATAGACCAATTGCTCATTTTCACATTTATACATCTCTTTTTTTCCTCTTCAAATTGAAAACTGTCTTTAGCCTACTAACAGAATTTCACAAACACCCACACTCTGCAATATCACGCTTCAGAGAGTAAAATATCCCTAATCAAAGGTTCCCATTCTTGCTTATTTTCTTGTGCTGCTGTGGAAGCTGAGCTCTTCCCAGAGAAACCAGCACGTAAAGCATTTTGAGCAAAAAATAACATATCTCAAAAACCTTTGTACTTTTTGGCATATCTGTTATGCTCATTCTTATAAACAGTTGTGCACAGGTTCATCATCTTGATATGGATATAATCTCTGTGCTTTAGTGGTTGTCTCTGCTGTGCAATACTGATTTTCACATACTGCAGAGCTGCGCTTTGAAAGTAAGTTGCAAAGCAGGAGAAGAAAGAATCTATTTGGAGATTAGGAGTGTCCTAAAAAAAGGAAAAAAAGTGACAGGAAATGAAACTCAAGCTCAGATAAAAGAGACTGTGAAATACTCAGTTTTGGACAGGATCTTGGACCTCAGAATCAGTGACAAAACTCTTGTCCTGGTTGCAGTAGATCATGGATTTCACTTCTTTTACATTCCTGACCAGAGGAAAAATGCTGTTCAGGAATAAAATCATTACTACATGAATATTCTCCTACATTCTGTCATGTAAACTATGACCTCCTGCTGCTTAAAAGCTTTTGCTTGCCATTTTGAATAAAATTAAAGGGTTTAAATGTTAGAGACAGACCATTCTGCTACAGATGATTTGAAAGATGAAGGTGTTTAGCCAAGGTGGTATTTACAGAGTACCATTTGCCTTTTGTTAATGATAATAACATGTGTGTGGCTATCCATTATGATGTGATGCCTGATGTGTGTTAAGTATTACATTACTGGGACAAGAGCATTCAAAATCACCAGAAAAGATTTTGCAATTTATGTTTCTGGCTATCAAAAGTCAAGGAAATTTCGTCTTCCTCTTCTGAAAATATCAGAAGAAAACAAAATAAAAAGGAAAAAAAAGGGTAGAAATTATAGGTCTAAAGAAAAATTGTTTGAATGAAGCATGAGAGAGGCAATGAAGGAGTTTCCAGGTGATAAATTGAAGATAGTAGAGAAGTTTATGAAGAAAAGAAAAAAAACTGTTAAGAGGGAAAACTTTGAAGTGGTAAAGGCTGAGGTAAGGGGGAGTAGGGTGGGGGCAGAACTCAACATAGACAACAACAGAGAGAAAGAAGTATAGGAAACAGGGCTGAAGAGAAATGCAAAGTACATTGAATGGAAAAGGGACTGTGAATGTCTCAGTGAAGGGAAGTGTACAAACTGAGAACAAATAAATGAAACATTGGGATTTCTGGAAAGAGAAAATAAGAAGATATTAAAAGTAGCAGCCAGAATAAGAAATAAACAGGGCAAACCAAGTGTGAATGCTGGCTTGGAAGAATTCTGTCAGGATGAGTGGTTGGGGAGGTGGGGTATTTCTGAAGGGATGATTTTCAGGAAATAGCAATTCTGAGATAAGGAAGTAAGTAGAAATATTGAAGAAATACATCATCTCCAGCTGCTCCTTCCACTTCTAATTCTTTCTTCATGCTACTTAGCATCATTTTCAGTTTAAGATCCTTGAAACAAAATGTCTCATATGCTTCCCTCCTTCTTTGAAAGCCATCAATAACCTGTCTTCCCATCGCCCCTCTCCCTTGGCTCCTATCAGCTGAGGAGGACAGAGTTGGTTCTGCCCTTACAAGTAGTCCTCTGTTGAGAAAAAGGTATTACATCATTTCTTTGTACTGCCCCATGGAAAGGGTAAGTGTAACCTTATCAGTCATATCACAGAACTACAGAATGGTTTGGATTGGAAGGGATGTAATGATCATCTAGTTCCAAGCCCCCTTCCCTGGACCTCTGGATACTTTTCATTAGACCAGGTTGCTCAAAGCCCCATCCAGCCTGGCCTTGAACACTTCCAGGTATGGGACATCCACAACTTGCCTGGACACCCTGTTCCAGTGCCTTGCACCCCTCAGAGTAAAGAATTTCTTTCTAATCTCTAATCTAACCCTAACCACTGTCAACGTGAAGCCATTCCCCACTGTCCCGTCACTTCAGACCATTGTTCAAAGTCCCTTTCCTACTTTCTTGTAGGTCCCTTCAGGGACAAGCCTGGTCTAAGTTCTTCCTGGTGCCTTCTCTTATCCTGGCTGAACAATCCCAATTCTCTCACCCTTTTGTCAAAAGAGTGGTGCTCTAGCCATCTGATAATTTTGGTGGCCCGCCTCTGGACTTGTTCCAGCAGCTCCATGTCCTTCCTGTGCTGGGACCCCAGAGCTGGATGCAGCACTGCAGGTGGGGTCTCACCAGGGCAGAGCAGAGGGACAGAATCCCCACCCTGGCCCTGCTGCCCACACTGCTTTGGATGCAGCCCAGGACACGTTTGGCTCTATGGGCTATGTGTGCCCATTGACACATTGTGTTCAGCCTCTCATCCACCAGCATCCCCAAGCCCTTCTCAGCAGGGCTGCTCTCAATCCATCATCTCTCCACACTTCTCACAGTAAAAGGCGAAACGAAATGGCCAGAGCCCTCTGCACTGCAACTTGCAGCACTACTGCCTTCAGGATCTTTCTCTGTAACAGTCTCAAATCCTGAGAGACACGAGATAAACAGGAAAGCAACAATCAGATCATAATAAGCATCATTCACACTGAAGTGCAGAAAACTGAAGTAAGAGTTTTGACAGTAGAAGAGCACTTTCTCTTGCACTGTTGCTGCATTCTGGATAGAGAAAAACCCCTGTAGCTTCCCCTCCCAGCTCCTGCAGCTTTTTCCCATGGTCCTAGGGCCTTCACAACTTGTAAAATATGAAAAGAAATGTGATGGATTTTCCCCATTTACCATTTCATTTTATTGACATCTTTTGCTTAAGGATGGTTACACAAAATCTTTTGCTTCACTTTTACATTACTACTGATAATATTTGGAGCTAAAGATAAAGATAGCAAGCTTATGTTGATAGTAAGTGAACAAAAATTTTTTACTGTATATACACAAAGCATTTTTCTTGGTGTTTATTAAATATAGTAGCTACAAAGTCAGACTAGTAGAAACAATATCATACATAACTGAACTCCATAGATTTTTAACTATTTGTTTTCAGTCAGTGAAAGTAAAATATTAATGGCTTCAGCTCAAATTGACATTTCATGCAATGTTTCTGAAAGAGAAGCTGGAAACCAGCTAACCAAAAGAACAGGGTTGGAACAGAGTCTGCAGACAACTGAGAGTATTTTTAAATTCCTAACCACAGCCTAAATTCCATTAGTATGAGACTTGGAAGGACACATCTGTTATTCTTTAAGGAACTAAAGCAGTTGGCTGGCCTCCTAGCTCTTGAACAAAGTGTTCAAGGTTCACATGGCAACACTGTGCTGCATATAACGAATCTGTTTTATTTAAATTATTTTTCTAATGAAGAAAAGAAAGGAAGAAATAATGATTGAGAAGCATCTGTGGAGGATCTGCTACACCTGGTTTTTTTTTCAAAATCTGTCTTAGTAACTTGATTCATCCATCCTCTGGAGTTACCAGAAGAACAAAAATGGAATCACTGTAGATAAAAAGTACAATGTCTGAAGATTAAGTCTAGCTTCCTGCTTTACTGTCTTGTATAGGAATGGGGAGTTTACAGAACAGGTATGAAGAAAGTTCTGTTTGAGTTCATTTTATTCACAACAATTTGATTCATAATACTGACCAGTCATCTCTTTTTTTTCCTTCTCTTTTTTCTCTTTTCTCTTTTTTCTCTTTTCTTTTCTTTTCTTTTCTTTTCTTTTCTTTNTTTTCTTTTTCCTTTTCCTTTTCCTTTTCCTTTTCCTTTTCCTTTTCCTTTTCCTTTTCCTTTTCCTTTTCCTTTTCCTTTTCCTTTTCCTTTTCCTTTTCCTTTTCCTTTTCCTTTTCCTTTTCCTTTCTTCTTGTTGGATTTTAAGTGCAAATCTTCCTTACATGAGACTTTGGTGTAAAAATCTAAGTAGAATAGGGGGCAAAAGTAAAGGGTGGAAGAAAGATGAGGAGAGTAATATTATTTATAGAGATAAAAAAAAGGTTAGGTAAAACCAGATGCACTTGAACCTATCCATGAAGTACTCTACCAGGAAAACCACAGAAATAAATTATAGACAGAGAAAAGTTCCCATTCAACGTTTAGGTTAAGTCTTCATGTCTGGATGTCTGGATGACTGTCAAAGAGACTGAGATAGAGGCCATGGACATATGTGTTTATGTATGTTATCTAGAGAGGTGCAGTATGTTAGTAAGTACAAAAAATTACCAGGAACTATATGTTTACAAGAAATATATATACCGGAAAGTTTTTGTGACTAGGTGTGTAGACCATCCATTGCCTTCAAAACCCTTCAGTACTCAAGTTTTATCATATCCTGTAAATGTAAAACATAAAGGCTAAATAAGGAAAACATTCAAATGAATTGTCCCGAGTTTTTCATGTAAAACATAACTGCAATCCTTGAAATTACTTTCCTGAACTCTGTACAAAGCATGGTGTTTCCATGTCTTTGCCTTGCTAGTTGATAGAGTTGGTAGGAAAAGCCAACCTACAGAGACAAAACTATAAGTCTGAATTTGTTTGTGGTTTTCTTTTTCTATCAACTGTTGTACAACTAAGGCTACTGTAGATATGAGGATTCTGTTTCTAAAGACTCCTCTTCACATTTGCCTTTGATTTCTTTCTTAGAGAGAGAAAAAAAGTAAAGGAAAATAAATATTAGAAATTTGTAAGCATTTGAGAAGACAAGCTGTTTCCAGCACTATAGAAATAAAAGAACAGCAGAATTTTTATAAGACTTGGACAGGTCTACAGTAATGTGGGCATGGCACTCTTGATGGGGGATTGTCTTTATGCCTGGCCATCCCTTGCTTAGAGTAGATAGGTCTATTGACATTTTATGGGGTTTATTTCTTCATTCAAAGGACTTAAAAACCCACAGGAGTGTTGTTCTCTGGCCAACCAAGTTCCACATGCCTCATAATCATGCTGGTCACTGAAGTATGTCAAACACTACTTCAAGCAAAACCCTTCAATTATAAAAAAGCACTATAATCGTACATCTAGAACATATGTTTAAACTGGCTTCATCTATTTTAAGCAGAACAAAGGCCAGCTGAAAAGTTTCAAGGTAGATGACCCTGTTTTGAATGGAGATACTAACAGGGGTTTTGGGGGTAAGAACCCTGTGATTTAAAGATGAAAATGAAAATGAATGCATTGTGGAAAAATGAAATTTCAGCATGTAAGGACTTATAGATGATTGCCAGGGGACCTCTCCCACTTATGCCAATGCCAATTTTGTCAATGATTCTCAGTATAATCTGAAATTAAGAGGGATAAAGTTCCTAGAAACAAATAATTTGCAGTAGGTTATATGAGGTTGAAAAAATTGGACAAACTTGCAGATCTCGCAAATCTCTCAGTCACTGAATACCTCTGTTCCACTTTTATCTGTGTGTGAGTTAATACACAAACAGATCCAGCTTAATATACTGGTTGATCCATCTGGGTTCTGCCACTGGGAAAAACAAGCAGGCTTGTGTGCTCCTGGAAACCACTTTAGTACCCATTCATCAGGGATACTGAACTACGTCGGGCTTCATGTTCCCATCTGATTCTGGTCCAAGGAATTCTGGCCCCATACTCAGATTATTGCCATGCATCAGAGCATGCAAGTTATAATTTCAGACTACAGCCTTAATGTGGCACAGATGCAAGCCTGCCTTCAGTCGCACAGCTCTGCCCAGGCAGTTACAGTCAGCACCATTCATTTTCCAGCTATTTCTCTTAACAACAAACAAGATATCATCCATTGTATGTTAGGGAAAAAGTCAATAAATAGCATAGACTTAATTTCACCACCTGCTTTTAGCAGTGAAAGAATAAGAAGCAGCATGTAGGGAAAGCCTGAGAGTCTTTGAATAATTTCATGACATTGTACTACACTGGGGATTTCATTGTTTAGAATGAGATGAGCAAGCACTTGCTCAAAATATGGAATGATTGACCTTCAAGGTCAGCAGAATTGGTGGCGGTGCACAGCATGACTACTTGCCAAATAGTAGAAAGAGAATGAATCAAATGCTATCAATGCATTTTTCATCTTCAAACTCATCATGTGTGCCTCATGGAGGAACAGAAATGATGCCACTGAGGACAAAATAGTACCAAACTAATAACGTTTCCTGTCTTGCATTTGCTTCCTCCATCTGCTCACATTTCCTGGGTGACAGGTTCACCTCAGCAAGGTTTAGTTGAAGATCCATTTAGAGTGCAAACTTATATTTTCATCAATACACAGAAAGTCTGAGTGGTTTGCCATGATTTTCATGTGTGAATATTTACTTTAGTAGCAGCAAAAATTTCTGCTTTGTTAACCTGACATGAAGTGTGCCTTGTCCTTTGTGCTCAACAGCAGAGAGGGAGGAGGCTGTGTTGAAAGCACCACATACCTAGAGGAGAGCTCTTTCCCTTGTCCTTAAAGCTGTAGATCTTCACATAGTCTAAGCATGCTTTTTTGGTGTCATATTAGCATTCTTGCTTCATTGGCTTCCCTTTTAGAGGGACTATTCTCCCACTCTTCAAAAAAAAATTGTGACATCAACATTTTAAAGGTTTTTCATCTCACATTTAAACCTAGTTGTTTAGAAGTGGTATTTCCTGAAGGTCATATTCTACCCTAACCTTTTTCTCATGGGTTTTGACAAGACAATTTTCCCTGAATGTGAGAAATATTTAGCAAAGGAAAAAAAATTGAGAGTCCAACACACAGAGATAATTGGGTAATCAGATAAGGATTTAGAGTTTTCTGAAAAGCCTATGGAGAGTACTGAATCAAGACCTCATTCACTAATGTATATTTACATGTTTGAATAAAATGTAAAACCACTAAATGAGAGGTGGATTTTGTAACTCAGGCCCTCACCTAACTTGTGGAAGAACAGGCAAGAATTTGACAGTCTTTCACATGACAATTGTATCCTTCGGTCACTGGATTACTGGTTATTTAGACATAATCCCAACTGCTTTATAAAAAAGCATTCCCTGAAACATTTCTGTCATTGTTCTTCATATACATGGTTTTATTCATATTGGATTTGAGAAAGTTTCGCCACTGTAGAGAAGCTTCCAGAGAACTAGAGTTACCATACTGTCTCTGTGACCCCTTTATACTCCTTTGGTTCATTGGCAGCCTAGCAAAAGATGAAATGTGACTCCAGAGTTGAGAACTTTGCTCTATCACTCTTCTGTTCTTTCCTCTCTGTCTTTACCTTTCTCCAAGAGAAATACTGAGACTTCCCTCCTTGAAAAACTCTCTTGAGATCTGCTGCTGGCAATCATTCCATGAAGGTTGACTCTTTCATTTAATCTCTATAACCTGAGAGAAGGAGAGGCTTCTTCTCTCACCCTTCCTTTGATTCATGCCACTATTTGCACCAACACAAAATTTCTGTCTGCTCCCATACATTCAAGGCCTCTTAATTCTTTCAAAACCACTTAACTCCTGTATTAGATTATTGAGGAACTTTGTCTCACACTGTCAAAGAAATGTGATTAAACTTTAAGATTGCTTTTCATAAACTAACCTCTGTGTTTATAGCAAATCAAAACAGAATGTAATCAATTCAGTTTACTTTTGACAGATATTTAAGGCAATTTTATGCTACACAGCTTTCTTGTATCTGGCTTCTGCAGTGCCAGGATACATCAGTTATAATTTAGGTTCACTGAATATAGGGTGGATTGTTTGGCCTTAGACAGTTGTTTTCTATACAATACTGTTCCTTTACTTTTAGCATTTATGTTGTTAGTTTAATGCTTGCAAAACATGGTGCTCTGGCAGAACTGAGAAGTTAAGACCTCTGTTTATAAACCAGGAAAAACACACTAATTTCCTCCACTGGCTCACTAAAGTGCCTTAACAGTAACATGGCTACAGCTGCAAAACCAAAACATTCTTGACAATATGCTTAGCTTTAAACAAGTGAGTTGTCCCATTAAATGTCTTGAAATCAATTATACTAATTCTGCTCTAAATTAAGTAGCTGAACTGCTCTATCAAACTAATGCTCTACTGCCCACTCCTGGATATAGGAAAGTAATTCATCCTTAAAATCTGCAGCTTGACTTCCCTCCTGTACCCTTGAAGTTTACTCTGAAGCAAACACTTGTCTCACCAAGGGCTAGAGTCCACTGGATAATCACGATCTGAATTCAAAATCATTCTCATCTGTATTTGTGCCAGTTACCTGAAAGACTCCATATTTCCCCACTGACTGGTGAATTCCCTTTCCCTTCTTACTGTTTACCATAAGAAGAATTTCAATATTCCTGATCTTCAACAGACTACAAGTAACAGGAAAGGAAAGTATGCAACATGCCTTCATCTAGTAATCACCCTAGCAAAATTGTTTTTCTTCTCAAGCTTAAATGCCAAAGAATTAACCATAAGGTGAGACATCCTATGAAGAGGGAACCTCTCAGAAACGCATCTTTGGTTATTACATGAGAAACATTACTCAAATAAAATATAATCTCTTAAAAGGGAACGTAAACATGATTAGGATCCTTAACATGGTATTTAAGTAATTCACTCCCCCAGGTGAGAATAAAGGCTATTTAGAACAGATGCTGTAATGCATGAAATAAATCCTTTTATCCTCAGCACTGGCTTTGAAGACATCTCCTGCCTGTTAAGAGTGTTGGGGCTTTAGGACTAAAGCAGTTTTTTGCATTATTCTTCCCTTTGCTCTTTGAAGCTTCAAATGGGTGCTGCCAATTATTGTTTTAGCAGTAATCACCATGGGGTGATAAACAAACAAAATAGTTACTAAAAATGAAGCATAAAAAAATAAAACCATGACTATATCAAAATGAATATTTGCAGGAGGGCTTCAGTTCGGGTGTCATTAGTAGCAGCCTGACCCTGTAATGCAGGGGAAGGAGAAAGGTCATGAATTCAGGGAAGGCATAAATAGTCAGAAACACCTTGGTACTACTATTCGGGCTCATATAGATTATTACACTTTGTGAATGCCAAGTTTTAGAAGGTCCCTGAGTCTCACTGACTTGGGGACAGTGTGTCTAACCCAAGGATGCACCAGTTAATATTTACCTTTCTCTCTGTCTTTGTTTGGGACCTTAATACATTTTTCCAAGACAAATCTGTGGTGGAGACAGCTCCCCCAAAGCAGTGTAGATGCAAATTCGTTGTTAATATGCTCTCATTTCTCAGCGTAGACATGTCCTTGGAGTTCCTCGGTGCCAGCTGTTTTCTATCTTTTCCTGGTCCTTTTCCCCCACTTCAAAGGCATCCACAGAACTTTTTTCTTTAGTGCCCAAGGATTTAACAGAGATACTGGCAGAATCTGGGACTTTAATTGTTTTTGATAGTATCAGCAGCTAGCATTCGCATTTGGGAGAAGCACTTGTCTGATTTGTATGGGACCTGTTTCCCTAAAAAAAGCTCTACAGTCCTGCACAGAACTGGCATGCACCACAAGCATGAATATGTAACAGCAGTAGTATTCAAGAATCACAGTTAATGGTAATAACCTTTTCCCCCTAAAATTAATCAGAAAATATGTAAGTCAGCATATTTAAATAATGCATTGAAATCAGAGCACAGCATGAATAATATTTAAATTAAATCTGACAACACTGAGAAACACCAAAAAACCCAGTCCTCACGGTAATGGAAATAAGAAATTTTGAAAACTGCATTTTCTGAAGGAGCAAATAATTAAAAGATCTACTTCAGTATGATAATGTATGGAATGACCTTATCAGCAAATAAAAAGTGTAGTTAGACTAAATGAGGCCTCCATAAAATGAAAAGGAGAACAAATTAAAGCAAGAGAGATATATAGCTACTGCTTTGCAGGAAGGCACAGAAACTAAAACAGGTAGGCTGTTTTTATGAAAGACATCTCATTTTTTTTTTTGCAGCTGAAACCTCTGTGTCACTAAAAGTGCCTTCCGGAAAGAAAGCCTTTTAAAAATGTGTTTATAAACTTAAGCCTGTCTCAAACCAAGGATCTGGAAAACAGGGACCTCTAGTTCCCATTTCTGAATGGTGGAGCTCACAATGGGAGAATATATAAAAGCAAATGCCTGAAAAATACTCTTTTTCCATGACAATGCCTTGCTTTGGGCCAGAGATAAGGAGTGTACTCTGGAGAAGGTATTTGTGGTTTTATATTTCACTGCTGATGTTGAAATATACTCAGGATACCAAGAGATCGCACACTGCAAGCCAGATTCTAGACAGCAGGGGAAATACAGTGGACTGGAACCTTGGTCAATTCAGTTCTGACTTTAATATCATTCAATGCCTTTAAAAGTCCAGTTGCTGGTGCCGTCCCTCTCTGTCTCTCCTGAAGTGACACAGCTCGTTACATCTTGTATTTGACTGAACATCATAATCTTTGAGCAAGAGTGTTATACCTTGCTGAATAAAAAGAATCCCTTACATTGCTGCCAGTTGCTCAAGAGCATCTACTTCTAATTTAGCTGTTTGTAGATGTTACTCCTAAGCACTGTCAGAGGTGCTCCTCAGTGGTTTAGTGTGCTTCCTGACTCCCATGTCTCTTCTGGATGTGCACACAGGGAGCTTTTAGAAAGCCCTTTCCTATGTACACTTTCACACTGAAATTCCCCACCTTTGGCTGCAGTACAAATGTGTCTTTTTGGCAGCTAGCAGTCATTGTGAATAGTGGCTGATCCCTTCCATTCTGCTGTTCAGACTTACCTAAATATATGTGACAGCAGGGATGAGGAAGGTGTCACCACAGCTTCATTCTGGCACATGAGAGGGTGGTGGGGAAGCAACAGAATTTTCGTTCCAATATTGGCTGCTCAATTAAACCAATCACAAATTGTAGACAAAGGCACTCTGAACTCACAGATGGGAACGACGCCATCCTTGCAGATGGGCATGAGCATCCAGCACCAAGGAACATTTCACCACCACTGAATATCTGCCTTGGTGCCTGGCCAGAAATGTCAAAAAAACAGGTGCTGATCCTCATCTTCTATGCCCACAATACAAGGGAATGTGCCACCTGTCATTAATCCAACACCCCTCTGAGTTAATTTCCAGAAGTTCCTAGGAAAAATAAGGAGAGTTTAATGAGTAGGTTTAAAACAAGCTGAGTGTTTCTGAAATGCACTTCTACATTTAGAAATCTTAGAACAAAAAATTCATTGATATCTGATGTCAGTGACACTTTGATTTCATGAAAACATTAGAATAATCTTCCATGAAAATAAGAGTTCTCCTAAAGTCATTGATCTTATTGTCTACTGTAGGATTCTGAATATTTTAAGGGGAACAGATAATTTGTGTCACCAAATACAATCCTGCTTTTACCACTGCCAGATTTATAAATTTAATATTTTTATAGGGGACACTGAAGAAAGAAGGAATATGTCAGAAAGAGAGTCATGAACAGAAAGGCAAGATTTAATGACGTTGCTCTTTAAGTGAATGATCAAGATATCTGCAAAATCATAGATTTGCTTGACAGCATTCATTGTAATCATGGGGCAGCACAGCTCAGAGCTCTATCTGCAGACTCCACATCTCTAATAGAAATGTATTTCCAACTGCTTTAAAAGGCATAGACAGCCCAGAGCTCTTTTTTTTCACTTGAGTCTCTCTTCGTTTCTGCCTACTGCATGAACATCTGCCTAATGAAAGCAGAAGGGGCTCACAGTAATATGAGCACTTTGGGAGAGGGATCATAATTGTTGGCTTTCTTCAAATGAGAAAAGAAGGAAAGTAGAAACTAAAGGGTACAACAGGTATGAGGGAATAAAGAAAAGTTGGAAAATGTAAAAGTGGTGCATAGGAAAACCTTAAGAGTCTTTGAATAATTTCATGA
>VYZT01001234.1:27159-40859 GCA_013400735.1 Pomatostomus ruficeps | reverse complement strand
TGGGGGGGGGGGGCGGAAATGGAGGTATTTTTAAGTAAAATACATTTTATTATCTCATCAAAACAGAGAGACTCATTGCAAATGAACCTCGTAAGGACTGCACACACTCGGGGAAATGGAAATTCTCCTCTCGAGATAATGTTCCAACCAAAGTGGTTTGAGCCTCTATTAGCGAGATTTCTTCTTCGAGCTGCAATTTGAGTTGTAACCAAGAGAGAGGAAGAGGAAAACAAAATTGCCTTTAGTTTCGTGCTAAATGAGAGCAGATCTCTCTTCTTAAGGCAGAAGGAGCTGCCTTGGAGTCCCTCTCCTCTACCGTGGGCATGAGGGGCTCCGGCTCTGCGAGGTTTTGTTGGGAAGGGGTTAACAGCAGCATTGGTTTCTCCCCCTTGCCCCGGTGGCTGCAAACAGCTGGTGGGTTTTGTGTTGCGCCGGTGAACTGAGCAGCCCAAAGAAGTTTTTGGCAAACACTCAGCCTGGCCAGGACAAGGAGAGGTGGGTCGGCTCAGGAAGCCGTTTCCATGAGCCAACAGGGGGAACAATGCCCCGCTCAGCAGGGACAGAAGGGACACCCGCTCCCGCTGAATAGCTCCCCCAAAAAGCCCGGCTCAAAAGGAGGCAAGGCCCATTCGCTTCTGGGAATCCAATAAATTGTTTCAGGAAGTGAAAGTCTGTCCCGGCTAATGGAGCCGTGATTGACAGCAGGTTCTCATTACGGCGCCCATCAGGGGACAAAGTGAATTCCAATGTTATTTAAGAGGTTAAGTAGAAATAAGATGCAGGTGACGGCCCAAGGCTTGAGGCATCAGGCACTGCTCTTCCGATGTCGTGGTTTTTTTGTCAAGAGACTCCATAAAATTTGAAATCAATGGGGGCAGGGGCAGTTCAGGAAGTAAAATTTGGTTCCGCCGTTAATCGAGGGGAGCTTACCTGGCTGGGAAGGAGGGAAGTGAAGGTTGCTTTGGGAATTCTTACATTGGGAGATTCCTGTTCTGTAAGTCCACCTAACACGGATATTACATTTCTGAGTCCACCTCACATGGGTATTAAATTTGTAACTCCAGCTAGGGCTGGGTCAGGTTGGGTTGCTCACAGCCCCAAGCCTGCAGGAGCTCAAGGAACGTTTGGACAACACTCCCAGGGATGCGCAGGCTGGGATTGTTGGGGTGTCTGTGCAGGATTCAGTGACCCTTGTGGATCCCTTCCAACTCAGGATGTTCTCCCATAGGTTTCTGGGTGTGCTTCTCCAAGGTCTGTACCTGGCTTGGGAAGGAAAAGGAAAAGGCATCCCTGGGGACTCAGGTTGCCCTGCATTCCTGCCACAGGGGAAATTAAAGGCTGTTTGTGGCTTGCTCAGCAAAAACAAAGCACAGAAGAGCATCCAGAATGTTTTGTTGCTTGCACAGACTAAAGCTGTGATTTCAGCTGTGAGGAGAGGTTTAAAGCAGGTGCTAAACCACACAGTGTTTATTGCTGTACTTTCCCTTTTTCTGAATTCCCAAACCAGCGGCACCGGGTGCCTCGGTACTCGCGGGTGTCACGGGGAGGGGAGCTGAGCGAGCTGCTGGCTCCTGGCACTGACAGGGCCTCGCTGGTGCCTGCTCAGGTACGGGGATGTAATTGAAGCGCGGGGTTCACGGCTGGCTTGCGAACGACGGCGCGACTCCCGCGTGCGACGTGTGTCGTAAATCTGGCCGGGTGCAGGATTAATGTGGGATTCACTGCGATTATTTACCAGCCCAAGTCGAGCCGTGGCTGGGCACGAGGAGCAAACAGCTGTGCACAAGGCGTCAGGAAGGAGAAAAGGAAAATACCTGCCTGCATTGTTTCACCCGTGCAGGCCCGGGCGACACTAATGAAAATTGCACTTGAAATGCAGGATTGATTTGTGATGAGCTCAGCCCTAAAGAGGACATTTGCGGAATGATAACCTGATTGGTGGTGCTGCCTCTTGAAGGGCTGAGGGGGTCTAATTGGCATATAACGCACTATAAATTTATTAGCGGCCTCTGCTTCCCCATTGGCGGGCCTGCTCCCGCTAACCACCAGGAAATTACCAATTTTCAGGAGTTACTCGCTCAAGTCGTGCCGCGTCTGGGTTTTACAGAAGAGGCTCCGTGGCTGCTCTCGTAAATCCTGGCTCAGAGCTGGAGCAGCTGGAAGGGGTCACTCGTGCAGTGGACACCTCGTGTTGGGCCTCCTTGGCTCGTCCCTCCTCGCCCCACAAACCCAGGTTGCACAAAATCCATCAGGAGGCAACAAATCCTGGGCTGCAGCTGCCAGGGAGCAGAAATTGCAGTTTTTTGGCAGCCCCTGTCCAGGGCTTTGATGGTTCTTATTGATACATTCAGCCCCGGGGCGTCCAGAAGAGGACATACCCTGTCTTCTTTTTTTTTTTTCAGGACCACAATAGGAATATTCAGGAGCCCACTGTAATTATTTCAGGGAGTTCGCTTTTAAGATGGAGTCACAAATTAGAAAATAATATTCACATGTTTCTTCTAATTGGGAACAGATTAGGGATATTTTATCTTTTTTAAATAATTTCCAAATGTGTCCCAGAGAGGGATTTGCAGGGAAGTAGCTGGGGAAGAGAGAAAGAGAGAGAGAACGCTTAAGCACCAAGAACACTTGGGCAAGAGGCTTTAATTCCCCAATTCTGGCTTTAATTCCTCAATTCTGGCTTTAATTCCTCAATTCTGGCTTTAATTCAGCTTTTAAATCCCTGCACAGCTCTCTCTGAGTCGCTCTCGAGGTGGAACTTGCTGTCACTTCTGGCAGGTGTCCCCGGTGAGGATTTTCTTTGCTGTCAGGTTTCCTGTGCGTTTCCCACTGTTAAACATCCACCTCATGGCTTGTAAATCATAAAATCCTAAAGGTTTGCAGGTGATTAACAGGCAGAGGTGCACCATGGAAAAGCCTCAGCAGGAGCTGAGCACTTCCATGTCTCCTGAAAGCCACGTCCATCTCTAATCCCACTTTTTGGGGCACATTTGGGCAGCCCCAGTGCTGGAAATACTCAAACAAGCTAAAAAAGCATTGAGATTTCAGTTCTTAGGCAAAGGAACCTCATGGATTTCTCTGGGTGTCAACTGCTGAGGATTCTCAAGTCTTTCTCTCTTTTTATTCTAAGGAAACTCTTCATCATCCACTTTGCTTTTCCAGAGACATGAGCAGCTCTACCAAGAGTCTTTTTTTAACTAATTCTGAGTTATGGTTTGAGAAGAGCATCAGACACTAAGAGGTAGTGGGAAGTCCCAACACTTGCTGAAATTTGGGAGGTCTAACTTGCCAAAAAAGGCATTGTTTTTCCTAAATAAAAACAGCCATTAATAAATGAGACTGATGAAGAGTCTCCAATGATATCAACAATTCCTGGAAAGTCCTCAGCATCAGTGAGATGGTTTGGGTTGGATATGAGGGAAATTCCTTCACTGGAAGAGTGGCTAAGCCTTGGAAGGGGCTGCCCAAGGAGGAGTCACCAACCCTGGAAGCGTCCAAGGAAAGACAGGACATGGAAATCAGTGCCTCGGGCACAACGGTGTTTGGTTGAAGGTTGGACCTGGTCTTGGAAGTCATTTCCAACTTTGAGGATTCTGTGATATTTGAGTTGCAAATGAAGAGATGTCAGAAGGGGAGGGGAGCAGAAGGGAGAGCTCCAGGTCGCTTGGGAAGAGCTGGACAGCAGAGAGGTCCCCACAGCATCTTTGGAACGTGGATCCCAGAAATGCTGCCCAAGGCTGCTTCCCGCCCCTGGACCTTCCCCGGCAAACCCTCCTGCCTCCCACTGCTGACTCGTGCAGAGCAAGCAGTTGGTTTTATTTGCTCGCAGCTCCAAATGTGTTTTTCTTCAGAGTCTGTGCTCAAATACAACGTTTATTACTTGTATTTTCTCTTTTATGTCTTACATAAATTCAGCGTAATGGTTGGAGGATGCTTTTTTTTTCCCAAATACTCCAAAGAGCATCGTTTTACTGCTTCTGCTGGAATTGAGATACTCTTAAAGCCCCCTGAAAGGACTTTTGTTTTTCCTTGCGAACCAAATTCTCGGAGTTGCTGCTAACAAAGGATCAAGAAACGTTTCTGAAGGTCTTTGTGAGGTGTTGCAATTAGACCATCCTCTTCCAGTTTTTGATCCTGAGGTAAAGATCAGGTTCTCCTGGAGCACACAGCGGTTTTTTTTTTTTCATTTTGGATCATTTGGCCCTGCTCCATGCCACATTGCTCAGGGATGGGCAGTGCCTCTCCCTTGGCACAGATTATTGAGATTTATGCACTGGAATATTCGTGTGTCGCTCTCCCCACCACCTCTGAAAAGAGGATTTTCATATTTTTTTCAAAAAAAAACAAGTGATGGTTTCCTGAGCTCTACTTTAACCACCACTGCATTAAGCACAGCCTTGCTACAGGAGAAAATTAGTGTCAACAAATTGGAAATTAATGGAATCTTCTAAGCCGAGTGACTGTATATCACCTGGCAAATTGAAATTTCCAGTCTGTGTTTAGGCACTGGCACAATGCACTTTGATTTATACACTTAAGACATCAGGTTAAGTGTGGTTACACACGAGTAATGAAATGCATTAGGTGCATGTTTCCAATTACTATTCCCTGCATATATATATATTTATTTATTTATTTATTACTCAAAACAGGCAAGAAGCAAATCTCCCCCTTGGTTTTAGCATTTCCCTGCAGCTATTGTAGCTTTGGGGGGGTTTTTTTAGGTCATGTTTGTGGTGTGCCCACGTGTTGAGGTTGACCACCCAAGACATGAAAACAGTTCACTTGTGTGTCTAGAACCACAGGGATAACTCATTTATCAGCCTTTTTTCCTTCTTCTTCCACTCTTCATGGTGGTTCTTTTGTTATTTTCACTGAATCGCAGAACCGTTTGGGTTGTACAGGACCTTAAAACCCATCCAGTCCCACCCCTGCCATGGCAGGGACACCTCCCACTGTCCCAGGCTGCTCCCGGCCCCGTCCAGCCTGGCCTTGGGCGCTGCCAGGGATCCAGGGGCAGCCACAGCTGTTCTGGGCACCCTGTGCCAGGGCCTCCCACCCTCCCAGCCAGGAATTTCTTCCCAGTATCCCATCTAAACCTGCTCTGTGTCCATTTAAACCCATTCCTCCTTGTCCTGTCACTCCAGACCTCTGTCAGTAGCTCTCCCCATCTTTATCGTTGACTCCCTTCAGGTCCTGGAAGGCCACAATTCTCTTCTCCAGGCTGAACATTCCCAATTCCCTCAGCCTTTCCTCACAGCACAGGTGCTCCAGCCCCCTGATTGTCTCCTCAGGACAGCGGTGAGCTCTAAATCCTACAGGTTCACCATTGTTAGGGTTTCTCCCTCTGAAATATCGCTGGCAATGCTGTTTCAAAAAAATTCCAGGCCTTTTGGGGTTAGAGGCAAAGAACAACTTGGGGCATTCTTCGAGCTTTTTATTAAATCTCTGGGGATTGTTTTCGTTTCACACAGTTGTAGGGAACAAAGGAAAAACCTGGATTTTTATGGAGAAAAGACTTAAGCAGCTTGCAGGGCTCAGAGTTGTCACCCTTAGGATCTTTATTCTCAACTTAATAAGCCTTATCCCAGTACCCACAGTATCCCCTGCTGTTATGTGTCACACGGCTTTTGCTCAACTTTACACGGAGTAAACCTCAGCTGTGATGTATTTCATCCAGTAAACCTTAAAAATTATTAGCTGGAGTGCCGTGCAATGGAAACAGATGCTGGCTGTGATTTTATGTGGCAATCTGAGCCCACAATTGCAGGGTATTTATCTGAAAGGGCTGAAGTCAGTAAACCTTGGTCGTTAATGCTGGGCAGTGATAAATCCTGTGGGTGTTTTAACGCTTGGAGCAGAGGTGCTGGTTGCTCCATGGCAGGGTAACCTACAGGTGCAGAAATTGCCACTGGTTTGGAGCCCTGAGCAGGGAAAAAGGTGGAGAAGCTCCACCAAACCCGAGTAGCGACGCTCCTGGTAAGTGTCAGGCAAGATGTGATTAATTTGAGGAGCGCGTTGAGCTCTGCACAAATGAGTGATCTCTATCCCTCACGCACAGCAGGGCTTTTTTTTCTTTTTTTCCCCCTGAAACACACAGCTATGAAAGGAAAACTGGGAAATGGAATAGGAGAGCGAATGGTGGAGAAGGTCCAGAGCTGGGGGGGCTTCAGGAAACTAGTCCCTGGCAGCGCGAGGTGGGAAACCACCTTTATTTCACAGAATCCTGGCGTGGGGCGGGTTGGAAAGGACCTCGGAGATTGTCCTGTTCCGACCTCCTGCCATGGGCAGGGACACCTTCCACTAGAGCAAGTTGCTCCAGAGCCTGGCCTTGAACACTTCCAGGGATTTTGGTTTGGTTTGGTTTGGTTGAAGAGGACTGAGAGTAGGAGAAGTAGCCTGAGCATGGCATGGTTTTGCAGCTCTGAACTGTCTGTCTCTTGGACAAAAATGTGAAGAACACGGCCCTCAGCCATCTGAGCTCCCCATCAGACAGGAATTCAGTCATTCCAGGCTGGGTTACCACGCTGCTCACCAGAGACAGCCCTGGACCAGAGTCCAAGGCGGGACCACAGGCTGGCTGCTCCGCGACATTCCTGTGGGGCTGGCCTTCGTCCGTCAGGGATGTTTAACTTGTAACAAGTAATAAGCTTAATAGGTTGACTTTATTTAATTATTAATGATCCCTTTCTGTCCTTACAGCTCATAAAACACCCTGTAGGTTGGCAAAACACTCATAATATTGATCAGGAGCCAGAGAGATATTTATTTCCTCTTTGCCCCGGCGCGCATAAATCGCGCTGCGCTCCCTCGGCGGGCGGGATTTACAGTGGGCCTGTTCCTTCCGAGCTCTCCGTAATTAAGGAATAAATACCCATCGGTCTTTGTTTGCTGTCTGGAGCCCTCTTGTTTGCCAGGGACCTGGATATTCCCGGTGGGCCCGCGCCTTCCCCCTTAGCAACGCGGCCGGGCGGAGAAGGCATGCGGGGCGCGGAGCCGCTCAGCTGCTCAGCGCTGCCTTTGCAAAGCGGCCGAGGGGTCTTCTCCTGCAGAGAGAGAGGAAGCCCCTGTGTTTTCCCAGCATATTGTTCCCAGCTCCTCTTCCATGCCTCTCCTCCCAGTTCCTGCTTTGCTCGGGGCAGGAAGGCACTTTGGAAATTCCTTGCTGCTAGCCCCTTTCTTCTCGCCCTCTCTCCTTCTCCCCCCTCTTGCTGTTGCAATTAAAAGCATCGTGAACCTTTCCCCGACGTTTCAATCCCGTTCCGCCCCCCCCAGATGTTTTCCTTTTACCCATCCCAAGCAGTGTTGTTTATTGGGATCATCGCCGAGGGGGTTGTTTCGTCGGGAAGCCCCGGCACGTCCAGCTGCCCGGCGCCGGTCATTAGGTGATGTGTGCTCCTCGCATGCTGCACCACGAAGCTAATGACACGTCCTGGGGCTCTTCCAGGAGTTTGGGAGGGCCAGTGGCTTAGATTTACTTCATTTTCTTGGAAGAGACACATTAACCTTGTCAGCTGGCCAAGAGGAGAGGAAATTTGGCAGAGCTCGTGCTGAGCTGGCCAGGTTACCACGGCGTTAAAGGGTTGTACTTCAGTGAGCAACCAGAAATGGCAACACACGGGCACAGCACCTGCACAGCGGCCGTGGAGGCACCACTGAGAGGCCTCCTTTCGTACAGAATTAGCTCCTTTAGCAAGAGAGAAGAAAAGATTAAAAAAAATCCAGCTTCTCTGTGTTGTCAGAGGCGTGGAGGATAAAACTTCACTTGAAAACGCCTGTAAGAAGCCTGCTCTTATTTCTGGTGCTGGGAAATCAGCGCTGTGCCGTGGTAAATACCTGCAGTCCACTGCCTTTCTCTACCTCAAGCTTCAAAATCTGCTCCAGCTTTTTAACAGGTGGTGAGTGAGTCTGGGTAAGGAGTCACACAAGATTTTTATCATCCTTTGGTAAGAGCAGGGCTGCTCTTGCTCCAGAGCTGTGGAATTCTGGTGGCACCTTCCCAGGCTCTCCAGCCCTGTGCCGGTGCCTGCTCAGGCAGCTCTGGGTCACGTTGTGATTGTACTTTTTCCCCACCCTGCACATGCTCTTCGTGTTTGCCTCCCAATGTCACTCCACCAAAAATATGAGGGACAAACGGAGGCGAACGGGAACGAGGAGGAGTCGGGATGAAGGGTGGATACCAACAGGATGGGGCTGGGATTTGCAGGGTGGAAAACCCAGTGCCCCACACGCTGGGGCTGAGCTGTGCCGGGTGTGGGCTCCTCCCGGAGCATCTCCAGAGCAAACCCCCGGCTGGGGAACTCCTGGAGCGAGGCTGTGCTCGAGGCAAATCCGCTTTTCCTCTCCTCTGATGCTCCCTGCTTCCCCTCCCCCCTTCCAGTGCCCAGTATTTATGTTTCCACATAATAATGATGTGATGTGGCTGGCAGAGTAATTTAAATAATTGGACATTATCTTGAGAAGGAAGCACCTAATTAGATCAAAATAAACCGCGAACTGAAATTTTCATCTGTTTCTAATAACCTTTTACCTATGTGCAACACTGCTGCTGCAGTGGGAGTTTCGTTGTTCCCACCACCGTGTGTTCTTGGGGTTCACCAGGGATGGAGACTCCTGCGAGAGCAGAGCTTGGATATTTTGGAGAAGATCAGTGGCTCATTCCTGGTTCTGTGGAGTGCTTTGCTGGGATCTTCTGCTGGTTTTGCCCCTTGTGTAACCAATGAGGTTTGGAGTCTGTAACAGCAGATACAGATCAGGGTTCGAACACAGATATTTAGAAGGAGAAGGCTCAAAGGAAGCCTGACCTTAGAGCTCTGTTGTTCATTTCTCCACATTTATCCGGAGTTTATAATCTATTCAAGAGGCAGCTCAGACCTTCTCCAGTGTTTGGTGTCATTGGGACCACCTGAGCACTGGAAGATCTTGCTTCAGTTTGGTCCTGAGCCTTCCACTGTTGGAAGTTCACTGAAGGAGTCTTGGTTTGGCTTTGACAGCTACAGCTGGAGTCTCTGGTATGGAGAGGGTCGTTCAGAACTGCCAGGATTACAATTAAGGCAGGAAAAGAGGGAAATATTTGCCAGCCTTTATTTTAGGGTCTGGTTCGGTGTCTTTCTCCTGATGAGTTGCTCTTCCTCACACCTCCTCGTGCTCCTGTTCAGTTGATTTATTTAAAGGTATGTCAGTGCTGGCTGAAATGAAACACTGTGCCTCCTCTTCCTGCTTATTGCTGACCGCTCCAATAATTCATTTTTTAGCTCATTAACTAACAGGGGATGTGAGCAGTGGTCCTCCGGGGAACTGCAATGAGGTTAAGTGATCTACTGCTGACAACTCTGCTCTTGGACTGGCCTTCCTTGGGGGAAATGAAACCTCAACCAAGACAAGCTGTGGATCCCAGAAGTGAAATTGGGGCATCAGAGCAACAATTACAGTATTTATGTCTTGTTGTCAGGGTTTCCGAGATGAATGCGAGCGGCAGAGCTGCAGCTGTCTCCCAGGAAAGTCCCCAGGACTTCCCATCCAAATTAAATGCTCTGTGCCAGAGAGCTGGGGAGGGTGTTGGTGGATGTTCTAGATGCTCAGTGAAAAGCAGTCCCTCTGCATTGTGGCTGTCCATGGGGTGTAGTCAGGTGTTGCTTTTACTCCTACCTCCAATAAGGTTTTGTTTTCCACCCTAAAATCCAAATCTATCTTGTATTGTTGAAAAAACCAAACTCTCGCTCAGCACTGATGTCCCTGCTGCCCCAAAGGGCTGAGGCCTCTGAAACAGCTTTATTCTGATTTGTGGTGTCCCCACCACAACCCTTGAGGTGATTCCAGAGGTGGAACTGGGCCTTAGTGAGTGACATTGTTTGGTGCCCAGCCCTGGGGCAGGTGCAGCACATTCCCCTTCCTGTGACAATGACTTTTTAGAGTTTCCTGTTCTTTCCCCAGCCTTTTGAGGCAGCAGCACAAACCTGAGCAGGACTGGAGCATCCCCATCCCTCTTTCTTGCGTCCTTCCAGGAGGATCGGGATTGCCCACAGCAAATGTGGAATTCGTGCTGATGGATTTGTAAACCAGCAGCCTCAAGCTTTGGAAGCCTCTGCCTGAACTGAGCAGTTATTCTCTGGATTTAGCAGCACTAAATGGTGACTAGAAGTGGGAGGCTTGTGTCAAACAGCTTTTTTTTCTAAATCAAAAGGCACTTTTTCTTGAGCCACGGTGATCACAGCAACCAGTGCCAAAAGTTTCACTCACTCAAAAGATGGTTTGGGTGAGGGGGCATTCATTTGCAGACTCTTGACTGAGCTAAAAAAAAATTACTCTTATGTGTCTGAGGTGTTTTTGGCCTTTAGGATGAGTGGACATACGAGAAATAAATTCCCAAAGCCCTGGTGTGCGTTACTGTGGGTGAACAGCACAGGTTGAATTATACATGTAGTGGATGTGTTGCTTTTACTCTCAGTACCTCTATATGTTTAAAAATCACCTGAGATCTTTGCTAAACATCCTTGAAGATAATCCACATGGACACTAGGAGTGGAGCTGTGGCAGGAATGTCCATTTTATTGTGGATAGTTGCATGTTGCTTTATCCCTTTCGTGGCCCTGGTTCTGGTTTGCGTTCTTTCCTTAAGAAAATACATGAATTAACGATTCTGATAACAGAACTCCTTTTCTTCCTCCTCTCCCTCTGGAATACCTGCAGTGATGCTGCATTTATCAGCTCCTGCCATCAAAGGTTAATTTGCAACTGCCCAAATGGGTTGTGGAGGGTTTTGTGGGATTTTTTTGGTGTATCTTTTAGATTGGAGTCATTGAGAGGTTTGAGGTAAAAGAGGCAATTTTCTGTTTGCACTTTTGCTCTGAGGAGAAGCCCTGGCCCTGATTGTGGGGTAAACCCAGGCAGGGCAGCTGTGCCTGCTCTGGGAAGCTGTGCCTGAAAGCATCCCTGGCAGGTCACAGCGAGGTCACTCCACATGTCCCAGGAAATGATGCAAAACTAATCCAGATTTGCTGGTGGAAGGAGCTGTTTACATAAGTATTTAAAAACAGATTAGGGCTAACCTGACACTAGATTACTGGGAGCAGTGTAAACACGGCTGAAAGGCGTAAACAGAGCTTGGCCTTTTGTACTCCGGGGGACAGGATCTGTCACCAGGACCCAGTTGCCCGGCTCAGGTGATGCATGGGGCTGAGCAGATTACCTGAGGGACCTCTCAATGGGACTTTGTCCGGGGCTGCTGCTCCCAGGCCCTGGAATTGTATGGTAATTTTTCAAATGGGCGAGTGGAGGGCCTTGTTTGTAGCCCTTGTCATGCTGAAACCCGATAGCGCCCAGAGAGCTTCTGAGGCTCCTTTGATGTGTCGGGAGGAAAAGGTGCTTCAAAGCACTGGTTTGAATTTGGGAAAAACAGATCCTTGTGCCTTTGGGAACGTTACTCAGCTTGGAGAGGCACAAAGCACCCCTGTTTGGTTACTTCTGGTCGGAGATACCGAAATTGGGTGCGTTTTTTGCCTTTTCCAGCCTTAAGGTGGAACCTGGCTTGCAGTTGTGTGTTTGTGGCAGCGAGTGCCCTTGCACCGACCTCTTGCTGGCCCAGGGGTTTTTAAAACCTCCTGGCAGTTGTGACCCTACAACCCTGTGGGCACAGCGTCCACTGAGGAGGATCTCGGGCACTGGCTCAGGAACAGGAAGATGGAAACACAAATATTGCTGAAAATACAAGGTTGGGGTGAACTGTTCCTGAGGTTTGGGTGAACTGTTCCTGAGGTTTGGGTGACCTGTTCCTGTGAGGACTTTCTTGCCATAAATTTGGAAGGGGAAATAACCTGCTTGTTGGCTGCGACACTGGGTGAGAGTGACCTGTCCCCTCTGGCTTCCCTAGGGAAGAGAAAGAGCTCTGGATACGGGCGAAGTATGAGCAGAAGCTCTTCCTCGCCCCGCTGCAGTGCCTGGAGCTCTCGCTGGGCCAGCACCTCCTGAGGGCCACGGCCGAGGAGGACTTGCGGACGGTGATCCTGCTGCTGGCCCACGGCACGCGGGACGAGGTGAACGAGACCTGCGGCGACGGCGACGGGCGCACGGCCCTGCACTTGGCCTGCCGGAAAGGGAACGTGGTGCTGGTGCAGCTCCTCATCTGGGTAAGGACTCGGGTCTGGGGGTTTGGGGGGGCTGGGTCCTTCAGCAGAACATTCCAGACCTGCTCCTGCAGGCTTCGCAGGGACGATGTCCTGAGGCTGGGTGTTCCTCGCTGTACACTCTCAAAAGGTGGCACTTCGGTAGAAAAGCGTCTCTGTGCCTTGATGGAAAGGGAAGGAGAGCACAGGAAATGAGGAAGGAGAGATTCCCTTAGCTTGGGATGCCGCTGGGATGGATTTTGTCCCACACACAAGGCTCCCTCCCTTGACAACATTTTTTCCATACTCACGGCTCAGCGCTGCCATGCTCGTGTTGTCGGGCTGTTCCTACCCTCTCCTTCTTCTCCCCATCGCCATCCCCCCTCAACCCCAGCCCTGTCCACCCCGAATGCACCCCCTCCATTTTAACGCCCCAGTCCCGACCGCGCGCTCTTGTCGTCCCGCAGTACGGCGTGGACGTGATGGCGCGCGACGCCCACGGCAACACGGCGCTGGCCTACGCCCGCCAGGCCTCCAGCCAGGAGTGCATCGACGTCCTGCTGCAGTACGGCTGCCCCGACGAGCGCTTCGCCCTCATGGCCACCCCCAACCTGTCCCGGAAGAACAACAACCGCAACAACAGCGGCGGGAGGATGCCCACCATCATCTGAGGGGAGCGCGCTCGCTGAGCCGAGCCACATCCGCAGCCTCTCATCCCTCCATGCCCATCCCAGCTCTGCTCCGCGAGCCTGGTAACTCTCCCTCTCCCTTTCCCCTTGGGTACGTCCCCGAGCCTTGGCCGGAGCGCGGAGAGCGCCGGGGGCCGAGGAGGAGCGCGGGGGGCTGCCGGGCCGGCCGTCATTTCCACAGGCACGCGGCACCGGGACCACGGCGGGGGGGGACACGCGGCACCCCCGGGAGCGCGCAGGGAAGGGCGGGAGGAGAAGGAAGGAGAGAAGAACGGTGACTTTCCCTAAGTGACAGTGAAGCACATCAGTACATTTCACCTCCACGGAACGCGGCGACGCCTGGATTTCCATTCTCTTCTCCTGAAGAGCTTGACGGCATAAATCAGAAGCAAGCACAGAGTTTGTCAGGTTTGAAGCTCCTATGATGGTATGTGTCAAATCAGTTGTAGCTAATCTGTCCGGGGAGAATACTGGCTTCATTACACTTGTATAGTTGAGTTCTTCCAGCATTACTGCTGTTTAATAGAACATGATTAGTCATCACGGAGAAAAAAGCATATTAGCTGAGGAGGTAGTTACATGGCACGCTTCGGTGATTGCTTGGATGTGATTGCAATATTCTTAGAAGCATCATATTATCTCAGACATGTTCTTTCGAGCCCTTGGAGCCCTCCTTTCTAAATTCACTGTCATAATTTAGTATCTGTTTAATTTTTCAGTCCAAAGAGAGGAAATGAGTTGCTGAGTGTTATTTGACTGCAGTCTCCTCGGTGTAAAAACAAAATGGAAAAAATAAATAAGAGTAAGCCTGAAACACAGAAAGGAATAATGAATACCGCTACGGAAAGCAACATTTCAAGTACGTTTGGTGAAATTAATAAACGCATTAAAGGCTGATTTTTTTTTT
>VYZT01001232.1:26981-48108 GCA_013400735.1 Pomatostomus ruficeps | reverse complement strand
TAAAGATTTTGCTTAAAACCTATGACTTTCTTTGCCAATTCAACATCACAGCATTTTTAGATTAATTCATTTTATACTAAAATGTTACCTGGAAGGCCCCACAAGAGAGACTGTTGCATAAGGATCACAATTCTGTCCGTTTATAAGAGGCAACCCATGGCACTCCTTTATGCTACAAGGAAAAGGCAACAATAGATCAGTGAAGCAATTATTCGGCTTAAAAAATTAAAACCTAAACAATTCAGCAGACTACAAAACTTCATAAACAAAATACAAATGAGATCTGAATGTTATATTCCTGCTCTCTTTAAAATAATTTATTTTTAAATAATGTATTGCAGAAATTTAACTAAATTAGTGCAAGAATGTTTTAGTTGTCATAATCTGCTAGTTTGAATAAAATCCAAAACCTAGGCCACTTAAGGAGAAAACTCTAAATTCATATAAACAAGTAAGTAAATGTTCTAATATCATAATGTGGAATAATAAGACATGCAGATCAAGTTAAAGTTATGTAGCTGCACACATTTTTAAATAAATGCTTTATGGACTGTAGAAAAATGGTGTTAAAAGAATAACAGGAGCTGCAAATTCAAACACAAGTGTGGAAACAACAGACACTAACACTCCTGTGCTGCCTCAAAACTCTCTTTGGAGTATGCACAATTATAAACCAGATGGTATTTCCCCCCCCAAAAGTCCCTTTGTCTGAGCCAGTTCAGGGAACATCTAGTGCTGAACCACTGCACAATCATTTGTTATTTTTCTTCCAGCTATCAAGCACGTGGCCTTCAGCATTTCAATAATTTTTGAATCACAATGAACCCTACAGTGATCTCAGACCCACCATTTAAATGGGTTCTTGAAACATCCAGTTGTTTCATAAGCATTAATTGATTCCTCCTCCAACACACAAGTGGCACAGAAGAGTGGCAACAAAATTAAACTGTCTAGACTTTTAAGTCATTTGGGGTATCTGATCTGAGGCAGGACTTGATTCTTTCAGACTGATGGGCATCCTGTTGCACAAAACACTCCCTGCAGCTCCTTGGGCTTTGCAGTTTCAGGTGGGAGTGCTGAGTGTACCTATAAATCAGCTGTAACCTGAATATCATAGGGAATTCATAGCAGATAGATCAGTCAACCTTATCTGAAGAGATGTGACTGTTTTCACAAGAACACCACAATTTCTCCTCTTACAGTCTTTGACATATTCACCAAGCTCCTGGATTTCTCCAGCAAACAGATACGAGTCTGTGGGACTTTTGGTTACACAAACAGCTTGTTCCGTTCTCTTGACCACAACATACCCAAACTAAAGAAAGGCTTTTTTGTGATTTCCTGCAAGTTGAAAAACATTTTACTGACAACTTCACAGCCTTGCAGCAGAACTAGAATCTCTGGATTCATCATATGGGTCTGTCACGTCAAGTTGATTTCATGCTCCATTCAGTCTCTCTGCAGAGGCAGCTCTAGGATCCCCTTTTCGCCTCCTGCCCAAGTTCCAGTTCTGCTGCCAGTAAGCCTGGTCTGCCCAGCTTAGACAGTCTGCCCTGGTCCAACACCTCCCCTGACCATCAACTCCAAATACTCGCAAATCTTTCTCTTCCACACCTAGCAGGCACAAGAATTTGTTCCAAATTTACCTGACCTCCCCCACTTCCATCTCTCACTCCAAGCTAGCCAGTCATATCCATCCCTTCAGTCTGCAGGTACTGCCTGGAGTCTGCTTTAGATACAGTATGTGACAGCATAGCCAAGTCAGCTGAACTGCTGCTTCTGTTCACCACCCTCACAGGAAGCTTTTAGGTTTGAAGCCGGTTGTCAGTTTGGCAAACTGAATCACCCTGGTCATGCAGGAGCCCTCCCAAGCCCCAAAGGCAAGCAGCCATTAGGGATAGGAAGCCATTAAATCAACTTGGCACTACCAAGCTTGGATTGTTCCTCTGCAGGGACAGAGCACACCACACTGAATCATTACTGATACTTTTAAGCTACTAAACAAACAGCCTCCAGTAAACATGCTTAAAAATTCTGAAGGTGTTTGAAGTGGCTAAACTAGAGTAGACTTAACAGAGATGGAAAAGTTGGAATGGAAATGAATGGAATGGAAAAAACCTCACTAAGTTTTTCAATCAGTGAATTTCACGGGAATACTGCCTTTTCTCAAAGAATCAGGCAAAGTGCTGCAACTGCAGTCTCCTTTAAACAGAAAAACAACAACCAAGAAATCCCACCAAAACCACCACCAACAAAATGCCAAACAATTTAATCAATAAAAAAAGAAAATAACACTAAATATATACTCCTATTCTGACAACCATAATAAATACATTTCTAACATACAGTAAAAATATTTCAGCTTTGACAAATGATTTCATCTACCTAGCTAGGCAGTTGTCATTCAAAAGGCATAAATGCACAGAGTCTGAAGAAGTAGACAGGAAGTTATTTTATATTTTAGACCACTATATCTTTCTGTAAAGTCTAAGGAACAGGTAACAGAAGAACTTTGGTCCTTTTCTCCAGCTACTGCTCTGTTCCAGTACAGTGTAAGATATGCTTCAGTTTACATTAATTCTCATGTCAGTAGTTTGTTGTGCAAGAGGAGTTTCCATACAGGAAATGAGAGCCTTTCAGATAAAACTGGCATATATTCAGCTTGTAAGATGAAAATAAGTCCTTAAAAAGACCCAGCCCACAATAAACCCCCTTAATGACTCAGTGACTCTACCTCCATCATTCAAATCAACTGAAGTTCTCCAAGGACAGACACTCCCTAACTGCAGCCATTAAGATCTGTATGTACACTTCATAAAAGTTGCTATGTTCCCTAGAACAACTTCATGCAAGCAGACGAAGTATAAACAGGACAGTAACAAACTGAGAGGTCAATTTAAGAGAGCATGGTGTATAATTTATTTAGCAAAGGGGGAGCAATGAGGTCAAAATCTGGCTGTAATAAACCATTCCTAGGCTTTGAAGTATTCGCACTGTAAACACACAACACCTTCTTTCAGAGCTGAAGGGCTGTTAATCCCAGAGAAGGCAGGTGCCACCACACAACCGCCTAATTTAGCAAGAAACTGTTCAAGTATCATCTATTTCAGCAGCGGCAAATACGCAAAGAATGGTCCTGCGAACTTGTTCTTAGGGACTCCTAGCAAGAGCTGCAAGCATGTATTTGTGAAATGTGCTACTATAACATGCCACTGTGGTTTCAGAAAAAGAGCCCACACTGAGTCAGCAGGTAATCTCTTGCACTATCCTTTTCCCCTTCTCATTCACACCTTAGAAAAGGAAACAATTAGTATCAGAGACAAAAGGAAGTTTTAATTCACAAACAGTCTGAGAGCGTATCTGCATGAAACTTAACAGCAAGTTTGCAATTAATACAAAAATTATGTGTAAAATCAGGGCTTAGCCTGCTCTACATAAGCTCTAAGTCCTTCACCAAAGGAAAGTTGACTATGCTTTATGTTAAAAAAAGTGACTGGAATTGAATTTTGAAATCAATCCTCATCATTAAACTCATCTAGAAGACTCGCAGAAAAAGCTAGTTTTTTCTATGTTTACATAGACCCATGTTTACAGACCCAAACCAACAGGAATCCATTCCCCAGTCATTGTTTTGGTTCAGCCACAAGGTGACAGGGGACTCTGGATGATGCTTAGAATCACAGCCTTTGAAATACTTGCTACTGTGTGTGCACTTAACACCACATTTAATCTTGTGTAACGGAAGTTGGAGCTACCGTTTTTCATCTTTGTAGAATTTCACGACCCTCAGGGAATATAGTGAAAATCCATTAGCAACTTAACTATGCACAAAGGCCAGCACAAGTATCTAGAATTTTCTTATCCTACAAAAATTAACTGGTGAAGGTTCAAAAGCATCTCATTCTCATTACATTGAGACACCATTAATTTGAACATGAAGTAAAACGTTACTCCTGAAAGGCAAGTATCATAGTCTGTACTTCTAGAATTATTTTTTCAGTGATTTTTCTTTTTTTGTCCTTTGGCCAATATTTTCCAGTTTAGAACAGATAAAGAGTCAGAGACAGAAACATACATACATTTGTGCCCACTCCTTGTCTCTTTTACCCTATCACAGTTCTGCTCCTTTCTCTCTTTCAGCTTTGTTAAAGGAGTTACTACAATGTCTTCTCAGGGCCTGGGGACTAGTGAAACATAGCAGTAAGTGCATGACTTACTAATTATCATGGGAAATGTACAAAACAAACCAAGTTTTAAAGAGTTTAAATTTTCTCTTTAATACTCCCAACAAGTATTTTATGTAGGTTCCTCATGCTTTAAGATCAAATGCATCTCAAAAATGCCCTCACGTCCGTTTCTGTAATACCACATTCAATGAGAGATTTCTTATTTCTCATACTCTCACATGTACATCCAAAATACATTTATGTACAATGTATTGCTAATGCAGTAAATGATTTCAAGGGTAGCAGCACATGTGATAAAATCCTACTAAACATTTTTAGTTTAAAGAACTCCAGTGCATTTCATAATCTCAGACAAAAGCACTGATGTAATACTGCAGTGTTCAACACACAATCCTCTCCCACATGTCAGTGAGTGGGTGAGTGCAGCAACTAAAAGAGAACCCTGGCTTCCTTTTGATCAACTATCTCCGTCATAAAGAGATCCTGAGAGTAAACCACTTCCTACTCAAAACTGCACTTTGCGACAGTAACTTTCTAATGCAACTTTTCTTCATCATATGAAAAATCCAAGCAAGTTTTTTAAATAAAAAACCCCACAACACTAACTTACAGTGCATGAACATATAAAAATTTTTTTTTTCTGAAAATTAAGGAAGTTGGGAATAAAGCATGAAGTCATAAAGCTCCAGCCAGCTTTTGGTGGTGAACAGTCTGTGGGGAAAACACTGTTCTAATTCTAGTTTGTGCTGCAAGCAGGATACAAAACTGAGAGCAGCAGGACTCCCAATGAAACACGCTGCCACCCCACTATAAAAGCAGACACATTCCGAATTATCTTTAAGTAATAAAGATACCCTGATGTCCAGCAAGTTTTCATCTTACTTGAATTATGAGCCTAAGCCATTAAAGCCTTACCAGTTTCACTGGCTTAGATCTGTAACAGAACAGCTTCCCTCTTCATACCAAGTTAGAGAACAGCAAACAGACCACTTTGTTGGGTCCTGCTCCAACTCAACTACTCATCTGGGTTTCGATAGTTTACTAAGACAAAAAGAACATCATCTGAACTTCATAATGAAATTTACATTAGCAAATATACCCAAAAATTTACTGTTTCTATGATGCTCTTTGACATACTGGAGCATTTTTACACTTCAGAGCCAAAATTAAGTTTGGTAGCAAAATCTCCTTAAGTTATTGCTAAGAAGTTTTACTGAAATGTGCAAATGTGGTGCTCCAGAAACACAACTCCTGTACTTTGTTTTTCTGTAAGAATTTCTTATCATGGTTAACCACAAGAAAATAATTCTGAAGCAAAACTAGTAACGAATTTTCCCACACCAACCCCAAAAAATACCATCAGTAGCAATTCTGTCAGTAACAGCAGGACTGCAAGTTCTGGCTGTCAGCTGCACTGCACATTCCCAGCTTTCTCACCAGACCCTATTCAACTGGAATTACAAGACACTAATCCTAATAGTCCCAATAAAAGTGAGTGCTTTGGCAGCAGAGATGAGCAGCTGTGAAAAACTTCTGTGGGAGTTCCCTAGGCATATACTCATTTCCTCATGATGGCAGATTCCAAGGAAAGTCATATAAAAATAAAAATGCTGTTGGTACCAAGACATGCAGACATCTAGTACTGGACAAACAAATCACATAACATTTTAACAAACAACCAAATATTAAAGGATTGATGTATTTCCTTACTGCACTACTAGTTGCTGGCACACAGATCCATTGTCTGTTATCAGTTCGTTCAGTTTTAATTCAAGGTGAACTTTTCCCTGAAAAAAAACCAGGAGAGAAACACAAATAGTTTCAAAAGTATTTCTTTGAAAAGTAGGAATTAGAACAGTAATAGAGTTTACCGTTAGAAGTTATTTAAGGTAATTCCAATATAACCACTTGAAGAAAATACCTCATCTAAAGCAATGTGGCAATAATTGCTACACTTGTACACTTGGCTTCCTCCTTTTTCTGATATGGCAGGATGTATTTAAGAAAAAGAATTCATAAATTATGGCACAGCATGGATTAACTTCAGAACTCAGCAAAGGCCAACCTACTGTACCCTCTCAATAAAAGGCTCCAAAAACTTCAAACCATGATATACAACATTCTCGGGATGACCAAAATTCAGTACCTTAACCTTGCTCCAAATAGCTACTGCCTGAAGAATACCTGCTATTTCCTTCAGTGCCTGGCTGTTTGTGCTGGCTTTCACATCCATGATAATCAAGACACTGAAAGATTCTTTTGTCTAACAATGTTCTCCTTGGCATTCTCAGACTTTGTCTATTTGCTAAATGGAACACCAGAGGATACTGATCTGTCCACAATCAAAATTCTCAGGGAAGGGTTCTGGAAGGTGATTTTCAAGAGTGGCAAAGGAAGCAAGTCATAATGTGAACTACAGCTTTGCCTTTCCACTAAAATGGAAGTAAAACCCTTAGCTGACCTTGCACACATTTCTATAGCAGTTATGTTTTGACATAAAACTGCGATGTTGTTATTGTAAATCCCCTGGGGCAAAGGCTGCGTTTCCCTCTCTGTTCGTCACATGGGAGGAGAAACGAAGCTTCTTTTACAAGGCAGTTCCAAATGTAACTGTTTTGGGATGCCTGCCAAGTGTTTTGCAAACTATTACTACAGGGACAGGAATACAGGTACATTAAGAAAGTATTTGTCAAGCAGAGAAACTCCATGACAAAAACAGATTTACAGGATAAAAACAGGATACTGAGAAGCATGCCAACCGCCTTACAAGGCAAAGTTTTTGAATGACAAATGAGAAGACAAACATTATTAGTATTTATCAAAATAGTTGACTTCACTTGTTTTAGAAAACAGATGCTGTGAATGGCCTAAACATCTTCCTTTTGCTTTTAAAACCAAAACCCACAAATGGTTTACACTGAACAGTAGGAATAAAACAGCTCATTGTTGCTCCTGAGAACTACCTGTGGATGCAGTATGTTCCCAGCTCAGTACCAGGATGACTACAGTAACATGGCTCTAAGTAAATATTTCCCCAACATCCATGGTGAGTTTTAGTACATTTTTGTCAGTTTGTGGAGAGCGGTGTGATGGTTTCCAAAAGTGGCTGATCTGCAGATCTATATCGGAACTTCTGACATAATATGCAATTGGGTTTTAAATGTGGCTGTACAGATGGCTTTTACTTCAAAATAGAGAAATTAGCCATTCTTACACAATAAATAATAAACAAACAGTGACTTCATGTGAATGCACTTTGCATCTGTACATCTCAGGGTTGTTCAAAGGCAGTTAGGTACCATTTTAACTTTACAAATGGGTTAACAATTAATTTTCAGCTACTTACAATAGCAAGATGGAGTTTTATTGATACAGAGCCCATCAATTTTATGAAAAAGAACAGTGACTGTTAAAGCTACCTTCAAAAACCTTAACAACGTGTGAAAAATTTTGATCTTACCAAGGTGTTTAAAAGTACAGATCTCTATAAAAACTATACCTATGTATAAATAGAGGTATAAAGCTATATATGTATAATCCCTGTATGCTTCTTGCTATGAATAACGAAGATCAAAGGCGTGTTTAATCAAATGAGCCAATTTCAAACCAGATTAATGAACGTTTTATAAATAAAAAAGGGGGCAAGCAATCCTAACAATTTTATTAGCATGCTGACATATCTGCATTTGAGAAAACAAGAAAATTTTTGAAAGCTAATATATATAAACAAGTTTGTGCCAGCTGCAGTTAAATGTGGCCTGTCTCACCCAACTTCTCAAATTCTGTTTTATTTACTTAGCATTCCCACATTAGGACTTATTTTTCAAGAACCAGTGGAGAAAATTTCAAGAAAACAAGATTAATATGAACTTGTAATACTGCAAACAGCAGCAAAACAAGAAAAAACCAGCTAAGATCAAAACAGAGCAGAGCAGATGCTTTCTAAAAATCTCCACCACTGACATCCTTGGTATACAGGCTGCTGATTATACCAAAGTTAACCTGTAAAGAATAGATGACTGGTACATAAAAAGTACTGGTACTTCAAATAAATGCAGATTTATGAAAAACCCCAAAAATACATCCCAACCAAACTACAGGAACCACAGGCTGAAATAAAACTCTGAAGTGCAATTTGTTCCATGCTGAATGCAGAAAGTGTTTCAAGGTAAGATAAATTAACACAGCCCAAGTACCTCCAAGTTTTGGAGACTAACTATTTCACATAATCAGCCATTGTTTCACTTAACACCAAAAATTACTTTTAAAAATTTATTCAAGAATTTCAGGATCCATTCATGTGCCTCAAGTACATGGCTTCTCTTACAAGCATTTCAGACATCAAAATACCGTTACGACATTTCCCAAACAGTTGCTTCATGTCTTCAGCCAGTTTTAAGCACCATGAGGAATAATCCAGCCAGCTTAGAAGTGTAGAGTTTGCATTATTCTCTAACCAAACTGAAGACACAATGACCTCACAAGAAATACAGATGCTAAGCCCTATCTCTTACAGTTCAATGTAACCTTCTACTATCACGTCCTTATCGGTATTTAACTTTCAAAATGTTAATGTGCAATTTAATAGTTACCTGAACCTCTGAATTAGAATCAACAGGCTGAAGCATAAACCAGTTCTCTTTTCCTGTGTAGTTGCATAAATCTTCTTTTTTGATTGACACCTTTCCTGAGGGAGGATGGCAAGGGGAGAGAAGCATAAATACTACCTTCATCTGAATAGAACAAATATTTAAATACATTTGAAATTTGATTTTTTCTAAACTCTGTTTTAAGTTTTTTTAAGTTTATGATGCTATATGAAGAACATAAAACAAGGAATGTTACGGGTAAGTAAAGCAGAAAATAGTTTGTATAAAGCCTGATGACATTAATTATGATTTGTTATCCTGGATACCACTAATAAGAAGGTAAAATAAAGAACACACTTGAGGCTGGAAATAACATAATAGATTTGAGAGAACAGAAATTATGTTGAAGAGTATTAAACAGGAAACTGAAGTAGATGCCTTTTACTCTTCTGATTGCTATTTGGCAAGCTGTTATTATATCAAATTATCCGACATCCTGGTGCAAATTATTTCCTTCCTCAATTCAAGTAAAGCAAAGACTTCTTTCACAGCAGACTATTAGAGCTTTGTAGCAACTATATCCAAAAAGCAGCTGCAATAAAACCATTATGCAGTGGGAGAACAAATAGAAATCCACCTCCCGTGATTTTTCACTTAAGCTACAAAAGTTTCTGCCAAATGCTTTGTAAGTCACTAAGGTACAGGTTGTACCAACAGGGAAAAATATTATCTATAAATAGTTTTAAGAATTATTCCATAATTGTAATTGTTGTGAAATTATTCCACAATTTATTCTTTGAAGATCTACAAGTAGTGACACTTATTCAAATATTCCAATGAATCTAAAATGGAGAAGAAACAAATAGAATTTAAAAAAATTTATTCAGACCATAGTAAGACTATAAAATGTTCTACTTGCCTAAAAAACAAACATATTTTACTATAATAGAATGAAGTAAGGAAACAAAATCCTTCTTTTCAAACAAAGGAGCATTTAAGTGCACTATGCAGAGTTTTGAAAGATGCTTCACCAGTAACTGTAACCCTAATCCTACAGATAATGTTACTGAAAACAACCAAGTGTTGTGCAAGATGCAGACAGCATCTCATAGACACTTACCTATACGCAGGTCCTTTTGTAAAACACTTTTATCATAAATGTAGAAGGACAACCACTGGAATGTTCTTGGAATCTCAAAGTAAAATTCCTCTCCAAAATAAGGGCTAAAAAGAAAGATTTAAAGTTAAATTGGAGAAACACTTTATGCAATCTATACAGAAGATGAACATTAAAAAGCTGCATTTTTACTGCTGTCCCGGCCTGCAGCCCTTAGCACTACACGGACCTGTCATCAAAGCCACCCACGACCATTTCAATACAAGAGCACAACAACACCGCAATGCCTCCTGCTTGTTTAAGAAAAGGTAAGGATCAGAGCACACACAGAAAGTGGTGTCTCCTCTGCAATTTCAATTCTATTTTTCTGTCTTGAAATTATTCTAGCTGGTTCTCTAGACTTCCTGAGATATGCACGGGTTTTGTTTCATTTTCTTATTCACTACATTATTAAACTACATTTAAACACAACTTATTGATTGCTTTACTAACTGGCATTTGTTTAGCTCTACCGTCCACGTCAAAACTGCTGTTCTAAGATTTAGACCTGCAAGAAGAAGTCATTATTACTAGAAGCTATAAAATAGAATGGTGAAAAAGAGAAATATTCATCTCATATATGCATGATCTCCCTCATGCCAAAGCTGTCACCACATTTCTCCATCTAAAGAAGTCCAGTATCATGTTTACACTTCACCCTATTTAACTGCCATTTGCACAGTCCTCTACAGAGAAAGACTCTGGGTTCCTCTCTGTTACACATATTTCATACAATGTGTTGGTATCTTCACTCCCAGAACTTATACTCCCATTAAACTTTAAGGAGTACTTATTGACATAAACAGAGCCAGCAGTCAGAAAACTGTATTCCAAGACTGAACAAATTCACAATGTTGCTTGTGTTACTGCAAGGGATGAATTCTGAAAGTCAAGTGGATCCACAGAAAAACCCTGATATTTTAGAACTGGATTCTTAAAAGACTTTAAATTGTTTCGATTACAATGTATTAGTATCACCAGGGAAAGTGTTCAAGTTCATGAAACTAATTCTATGCAGAAAAGTACTGTGATAACAGTTACACCAAAACCTGAACACAAATATTGGGATTTTTTAATTTCCCAGCAAAGTATCATTCTGACACTATTGTTACAATACTTTCTTAAAGTAATATAAATATGAGAAATACACTTATGTTTAGAACAAGCAGTTCGTGTTATTACCTACCCAAAGGATACTAGGAAGAACAGGTCACCATCCCTAATCTCTTCCCTCCAAAATAATCACAGAAAAAGAAAACACCACTCAATGCTTTAAGGACAATGCCTCATTAAACAAATTAAAAAGAAGAGCTGGTAACTAACTTAAAAAGTGGGAAAGAACACTGCTGAAAAATCTAGCATTTCAAATGTCTAGAATAGATTTTTAGAAACAAAAGCTTTAAAGGCAGGAATTCATGATAAGGAATTCCACAAGTGAAAATGTTATTTTTGTTAAAACATAGACCTTTGACCACAGGCTTCAAAGTAGACAAATCAGTACTAGCCTTTGCACTACACTGAGAAATAATTTAAGAATTCTCAGCTGAAAAAAACAGCTGTTTTTTTTCAGTCCCCCACTTCTTTTTCCCCTCCTTTTGTATGATTTCAAAGTCAATAAATCGTGCTTTGATTTCAAGGGCTGGGTTCTTGTCAGCACCATGACTGAAGGTATAAACTCACAAGCACTACCTTTAGTAACAGTGCAGCCCTAAACAGCCTCAACTTCCTTATTACCATCACTGCACATTTTAATTGTATTGACACAGTAACTCAGACCAAAACCAAGGATGAAGCAAAGGCTTATTTTAAACTTAGGTCAATTCCACGATCTGGTTTCCCTCACAGCTATACAAATAAAGTTGCAGCAGTACAAAGAGATACTACAGCAGGAGGAGTGAACAGTGGGAGAATGAGCTGGCACTGGTATCAAGGGAAACTCTGCCCTAGTTCAGCTTCAGACACATCCTAAGGGAACACCAGACTGCAGTGCACAGCAGCAAGTGCCAAGGGTTTCAGTCCCTATTTTTGATGGACCTATGGGACTCTATGCATCCAACTATAATTAGGCTGGGATGGAGACTATAAGCAGAGACTTCCAAAAATCTATTTAGCACCTTTATCTTGCAGCTAAAGAGAGCAAACTTTGCAGCTACATATATCCCCCACCCCCAGCCCCCAAAAGATGAAGACCCGTTAACATTCTTTATTATTATTTTGACTTCAACACTACATTAAGTCTCAGATTCGGTAAGAAAGAACAAGTGAATAATATGAGCATAAATAGAAGCCAATGCATTCTTTTACTCATGTTGATTTTTCTTTACCTAAATTAACACCGGTTATCAGTTGTTGACTATTCTTTATGGAAGTATGAAGCAGAGAGAGAAAATTTAAGGTAAAGAATACAATGTATTACTAAAGAAATTCTTAAGTGGATACAGAACTGGCTGACAGTACAACAGTTTACACCAATGAGGAATAATTAAAATGGAGAATTCACTCATCCTGTTCCTCAGGAATTCAGTCAGTTTAGTACTTTCATTTGTGACTTTGAAGCAAGAACTTTAAAGACTGTGCTGGATTAGAAGACAGAACTAATTCAAAGGAAAACCAGACTGTCATACAGGAAGAACTGGATTACAGTAATACAGAACATTAAATTTCACTGTGTAACACACTCCTCTGCTCTTCCCTTCCTTGGTACAGTAACCTGGCAGCTCTGTGTGGACACTGATCAACGCCCCAATCTGTCAGTTAATAAAAGCAAGGGTTATATCAACAAGGGAATTAATTTCTGCTATAACCTTGCACTACCACAAAGTTCAGTCAGAAAAAAAAAGAAACTTAATATAGTTTAAACTAAAAAAAGAGGACACACACATACCACAATTCCCCCCCACCATCATCTATTCCTCATATTTGACCACAGACAACTGAGCATCTGAGGAGGCTCATGGATATTCTTTAAACTTTCCAAGGGAAAAAAAAAATTCTTTCTTCAAAACCCACAGAAATCCCATACCATGTCAAGAAATATTTCTTGACTCATTAGCCAAAATATAATTCCTTCACTTCAGTATTAGTTTGGGTTTTTTTTAAACTCTGGGAAGTCATTTGTTTTACTTGTGCACTCCAAAAATTCTTCCAGTGCTAGTGGAAGGCCAAACATCTTTGCACATTTGAAAAATATGCTTCTTAATAGTTTTCAATCATTGTAGTCAAAACTAATTTTAATTCTAGTGATAATTACTTCCACAGACATTTAACTAGCTGACATTCACTAGACTAAAATTTAGATTACAACTTGTATAAGTTTGCAACCCATTAATACAGTACCTCTAGGTTAGTACGGTCTCTATAAGAGCAGTAAGAAACAAGATGTTGTAATTAAGTTTCTGCAGTGAGAGTCAGCCTTCATAACTGTATTTACAGTAGCAATCAAGTGTAAGCAGCCAACTCTGGTTAGTGCTAATAGAGGATGAGTTGTTTTTTATCTTTCACCAGTTTGTATGAAACCCTCCTCTAATTCAGAGGATGAAGGAGTCACCTATGAAGTCAGTGGAGTCAGAAAGGTGCCTTTGGGCAAAGAGTGATTCAAAACACTGGGTTCTAATACAATGTCCTCATCTTACAAGTATTAATTTCTTATCACCTGAAGAATTCTCTATTTGAGGTACATTATTTGAGACTCCTCCCTCCCCAACTGTTTTCTTATAGTGATATTTTTTACTTCATTTCCTCTGTAAAGTATTAATGATATTGTAATTAAATTTCAGTTAAAACTTCAATACTACTAAAAATTTCTTTGATGGATTTAAGGTGTTTTACTTTATCAAATGTTTTATAACGCAACTACTATTTCTTTTATCGCGTGATGAAAGCATATAAATTCAAAAATTCTTAAATAGAACATAATAAAAATGTCTGTGTAAACATCATATGTAACAGATCTTGTTTCTAAGCATATTAGTAACTTTTAGGGTTTCCATTATTAACATCAAAATCGGACAGCAAAATCTTTCAGAGATATGCTGGGTTGAGGTTTTTTGCTTATCAAACTATTGACTATTTGAAGGGGAAATGTTAAGTTTCTGCTTTATCAATACAGTCTCTTTAACATTCTTCTCTGAAGGATTACTCAATTGATTTTGTTTTAGTAATCAATCAATCTCAATTCCAGCCAGTTAAATTCTGAAAATTTCATGAATTCGACTACAGCAGTTACAGATTAGGAATACAAGCAAAATATTTGTTCCTGATTGTAAATATGTTGCATTTGCTTTTCATGCAGAATCAAAAGGAGGCTCTGAAATGACGTTTGGAAAAAATAAAATTCCCTATTTAAGTTTGCTATCTGAGCTGTTCCTCACCTGTAAACATCTGGAGAGAGAATTCAAACACTAACAACAAAACCACTGGAAAAAGGAATTGGGAAAACATTCAAGAGTTTTAATAGACTGTCTGGGTTTCAAGAGGTAAGTTTAATGTCACCTCCACATAACTGAAACTGTCACTCAGATAAGCACCTACACTACTGCAGTTGCATCGTCCTGACTTATTGTTTGATTCTTTTTAAGGGTCTAAGACAGTAGCAGAATCTACAACAAATGCTGCCCAGGGAGGCAAAGCAAGGCATTCTGTGTGGGTCCTGTTACAGTTCCCAGAACAAGAATTACAGGAGAGAACAAGGCCCATTCAGGGGACACCCACCAGCACAGCAAACTCTCATACATGGCCAAGTTCCGGTTCCTTCATTCTGGAAACAGGTTTTACCAGATACACAGTAAGAGCAAAATTCCACCAACACAATTCAACTGCTTGTCAGAAGTAAGAAATGACATGGGGAGCAAGTATCAAGTAGACTTTCTTCCCCTGAAAACAACCTAGCAAGAAAAAGAATGTTACGCTGCCCAATGCAACAGAATAGAGTAATAGTGAAATATATTCTAGCATACCTCATTTTAAAAGCACTGTTTTGTTCACAAGTCTCAATTTTGTCTTTTTGCAACACTGTTATAATTTACACATTGCTGTAACATCTCTGAGTAGCTGCCACAAGTCAGTTCTCATTTTAAAGTAGTACAAGTAAACACCATACGCACTGGTATTGAGCAGTCTTGCTTACCATATCCATTTAAAAACCAAGCTTACCTTAAAGATTTTTCAACTACCTGTGTACGAAAAACTTCTTCTTGGTCCAAGTTTATGGTACAGAAAAAGTCTCTCATTTTGTTGGGTACTAAGTGTTTGGCATCATCTGCAAATAAAAAAAAAATTACTGTAAATATTGAAGGGGAAAACCCAAATATTAGGTACAAGAACGTTAACAGTTTTAGTGTGTCCAAAAAATTTACTTTCCCATTCAGCTGGCATGCATTTCAATATTCATTTTGAATTCGTAAGCTTCAAAAGGCAGAGAAGTTGCTACATCCACCTTCACGTGGAATGAGAGCCGACAAAAAGAGACACATACTGACTCATGAGCACCACTTCCTGCAGCACCTGCACTTTCCCTTGAAAGGTCTCATCTCGGGCTTGACCCTGCACAACTTGCTAAATCCGAGAAGCTCACAGCCTGAGGTCATATGGCATTAGGTCATAACACCCAGACATGATCTGGCTGAGCTATTGTTCACTTGGTATTTTCTCCACAAATACTTTGGCTAAAGGAAACTGATTAATAAGAAGTTGCCCATCAAATCTTTATTTCATTTTCCACAATGAACGGCAGATTTTGAGTTGGTTGAGCCTTTGAAAATATATCCATCAGGAGTACTGTTTATTTTTTCCAAACTAGTAGAAGGGGAAATAATCACCTCCTGATTCAATGCAATATGGAAAAGAAGAAAAGGAAGTTTCTAATAAGAAAGAAAGATTGGCAGCACAAGAATACAAAGATTTGCTAGGTAATGAATCTAGGCCACTGCACTAACATGCTGGACATAAGGCAGATCTTCTAGGAAATGGTTCCCTCTAAGCAGTCCCACCTAAAACCAATTGAAATTGGAAAGCTCTTCCAAAATCCAAATGCTACAGATAGCTACATTAATTTATAGCAACACTGTCCTCTAGACTAGACAGTGACTTTCTGCCCAGATGTCTCCTCCCCCTTTGAATGTCTGAAGGCAGCAAGACCCTTTTCACCTTTTATTTTGCTAAAACAAACAACAAGCTTTTCTGGTACTCTCCCATGAGAGGCTCCTAATCAGAGAAGGTGCTCTGTCCCTGTTCCACTTGCTTGTCCAAACCACGAGCAACCAGAATTGTATTACTCCGCACTAGGTCTTAGCCAGGACCTTTCGCAGTAGTGTCCATCCTTGCCTGCTGCTGGAAATACCTCTCCCGATGACATGCGGAATCAGCTTTATCTAAACATTATCTATTTGTATAAGATATTAAAAATAGGATGAAAAGTACATCAAAGTACTGAGTTTTAAGTACTTCTATGTCTGAGTAGCATAAGACCTTTCAGAAACCACACTACGAAACTAGATTTGAAATGTCATACATGTTTATTTTTTAAAAAATGCAGATATGAAGCACAGTGAGTAAGCTTTTTTCTCTATGCCGGTAATATGTAAAATCAAATTTCTGTTTTCTCTCGCCTTCACACTCTTTCTGTCTTAGATGGTTAATTTAAGTTATCTCCTTACAGTCTTGAAAGTCAATTAAGAAATGCCCTGCATTGCAAAGGCTGCCCCGACCATCTGTGAGCAGAGAATGTGGCAGTTTAACAGAAACACAAACTGAACTTCAATCGTGACATTTTCCAGGTCAGGGATATGTACACTGATGAAAAGCATGAACAGACACTTAAGGAACTTCCACAGTTAAAACCTGTGCTCTCAGAAGCATCAACAAGCTTTTCATCAACTTGGGTGAGGGAGAGGAGGAAGTATACATATTAAACACCACACTTTGTATTGACAGATTGAGAGACATGAACAGGATCCGGGTTTAACGGCTTTAGACTCCAAAAAGGGACTAAACTCAAAGCTACCACTAAGTGAGATTTTGCAGGAGAACCAAGAAAAGTGTCAGATTACTACTGCCTTAATTTTTTTAAAAAATAACTAATTTAATAAAACATATGACATATAAAAAACAATTAATCAATCTGGATGTAATCCCCTGAGAGCTCCTGATACCCTAAGTTTGTAATTAATAAGCACAAACTGGATGTGTCAGCTGTTCCTGAGAAGAATCTTTATTTTTTAGTTAATAATTGGCACTGTCCTATTTTCCCCCAAAATATTTAAAATAGAACATTATTTAATCGTCACTGTAAAGGTACAGTACAGTGCACTTTGAAAGGAAATTACAATTACTATAATTTCATATTTTCTTAAAAGGAGTAAAAATTAAGTATTTCTGAATAACTCACTGTTCGTATGTATACTATAGTGCCATTTTCCACCCAGAGGAATACCCAAAATATAAGTTTTGATTTCAATTGGTTAGAGCATGGTGCTAATAACAATAAGGCTGTGGGTTCAATCCCCATATGAGCTATTCACTTAAAAGCTGAAATTGATGATCCTTGTGGGTCCATTTCAACTCAGAATATTCTGACCTGATCTTCTAATGAGTTTAAAACTTTTATTTTGTAGCCCAAGTGTTCAGCACAGACAAACTTTTGGTAGGATCATTCTCAGTCCTGAGGTGAAAAAAACCTTCACTTGTCAGGTGAAGTACAAAGCATGAAATTTCACATCCTTTCTAACACCTCTTAGTATCTGTGACTGTGGGAGACTTTTCACCTATTTAGTGGTCCAACTCTTCCAAGAAGCTTATTTCCTTTAAAAAAAAAAGGCTCAAGTCTTTGATTACACTATGTCTTCCTTTTTCTGAGAAACCTAAGGCTATAATGGCTGCATAAAAATCAAGTATTAACAATATCAGATATCTGCTCGAATATTTACATTACATATAAGTAATATCCTCTGTCGAGTGAAAGTGTGCAATTAGTGTCCATCTTCTAAATTTCTTTGTTCTGGGTCCCTGCCAGAAGACATTTATGCACACAAATTCCAAAGTATTCGCTTCACAGGTCTAAATATATCATATAGCAACAATAAATTCCACTCCAGGAGTGCAGAATAATCCAAGATAATCACAGCGTTAAAAACACAGCATAATTTTGAAAAAGAATGCATCCTGAATTTTGCCAAATGAGCTCTAGGAGACAACAGGGACATTTCTCCAAGTGCTCCACTAATACAGGTTTCAGTAAACACTTCAAAAATCAGGGCAACTAAAATGACTTACTGTACTTCTGTATAGCATAAAATGAAAACAGAAGCCACAGCTTGAAACACTACGCTACAAGATATGCCTAAAGCTACCTGACACCACATACCTTTGGAAAGCACTTTTCTTTGTCATTTCTACAGCACATGAAATAGAGCCATCAATACAAAAGCATTGCCAAAAAGGGAAAGACAGACTTTTAGTGGATTTTTAGTGAAAACCTGCTTAAGCGTAACACTACATTTTTCAAAAATATTACAGGGTCTTAAACAGGTAAGACCAGTTCATCTCACCTCTTTACTTGAAAACTGGAGGCAGGAGCCTGGTTGAAAACACTACCAGCCCACAAAACCAGGGTACCAGGGACTGCAAAGATGTCCTTACTCAGGCTCTTCACTGCTAGGTATTCAATGGCTACTTAAACCACCTTTAAGAACATGTCTCAGTTCTAAATCTGGTGTGATGATTTGTATAACATCACTAAATTTAGATTTTGCCACTAATTTGTGCATTGCAAAACAACAGTATAAATAACAACTTTCTGCAGATGGTGTTTTCTATACATGTAGAATTACACAGAAGTGATATTACCTCATTAAAACTACTATGCTTCCTCATGCAACACACATAAAGTAAGTCAGTGTACAAGTTTTAATTGCCAGCAAGGCTTGGGCATCAAAATATATTCTCCTTGTAAGAAACATGCTATAAGGAATTCCTTCAGACTATGAACATCAGCATTCCAAAGTGAGCTTTGCTATTGCTAATCCCTCCAGATGAGGGAGGATTACATTATTACATTTGTTTATTATTGTTCATTCAGAGGGTTTTTCCCTACAGAACACAATATTAAAATACTAGCAAGAAGTGAAAATAACACAGTATTTGTTGTGCAAAGAAGCCAAAAGAGCATCTAGGCATCAGAGGGTTCCCAAGCTTCCATAGCATATTTAACTCACCTAGTTTTTAAAGTTTTGTTTTCTTGGAAGAAACAAGTACATTTACAAAGTGATTTTCACACTGTTTCAAGACATGTCTTTTATTGCAACTGTTACTTCCACTCATTTTTCAAAGAGGTTCTTATAGGTCCATCTTTGGCAATCAACTTTTCATATATTCCCCAGGAAGCAGGTCACAGTGCTCTGTTTACCACCACTTCTGTCAGGTAATCGAGCATTCAAAGTTACAATACTACCGCAGGCTCAATCCAGAATGCATAAAATGGGACAATAAAACTGGTTTCAACTTAGGTCTCAAGACATTTTGGTTTGTTTTTTAACGCTTAGTGGAAAACTTTTATCAAGTTCAAGTGTCCCAAAACATAAAACTCACTGGATGTTTTGCTGACAAAACCTTATGATAAAAGATAGGAAGCAGAATGGTATCAATAAATAAGTCAGCTTCAAAAATCTTTAGCAATCAACTTTTCATGTATTCCCCAGGAAGCAGGTCATAGTACTCCCTAGGAAGAAGGACTATGACCTGCCTCCTAGGGAATACATAAAAAATTGGTTGCCAGAGATTACTGAGGACAGGCTAAGAAAGTTGGGGCTGTTCAGCCTGGAGAAGGTTGTGTGGAGACATCACACCAACCTTCCAGTATCTCATGGGGGAAGCCAGAGAGGGGCTCTTCGTCAGGAACTACAGTGATAGGATGAGGAGTACTGAGAACAAACTGAAAGAAGGGAAATTTAGGTTAAATATATGGAAGAAATCCTTTACTGTGAGGGTGGTGAGGTGCTGGCACAGGTTGCCCAGAGAAGCTGTGGATGCCCCATCCCTGGAAATGCTCAAGGCCAGGCTGGATGGAGCTCTGAGGTGATCTAGCAGAAGGTGTCCCTGTCCATGGCAGCAGCATTAGAACGAGGTGATATTTAAGGTCCTTTACAAACCAAACCATTTCATAACCCTATGATTCTATGAATTCATGCTTTGTCCCCAAAACTAACAGTATTCTTTTTTAAAAGTTAGCTGGCCCATATTATTTCTGTGCCAATTGCTAACAGCAGCAGATCTGAGTGTGTGTTTAGTCTTGTCTACCCAACCACGTCCTATTGCTCACACCCAGAAGTGAGAGCACCTCCAGCTCCACTCCAGGCCGTCTCCTGTTTTCGTGACCCAGTCTTCTATTTGCTGAAGACACAGTAAATACATCTAGGCTGCATGACGATATTTAAGTAAACCCGGCTCCACTCCTCCACCAAACCTAATCCTTCAACACGTTTCCACAACCGGTTCTCAACCTCAGCGCCATGCCCGATTCAACTTGTTTCGCTTCGAGTTGATCGGCTGCGTGAGAAAGGAAACAAACGGGCCGCGTCCGAGCGGTATGAATGTATTCCGATAGCCCTCAGGAAGCCGCCGCACATCCTGTTTCTCCCACTCGCTTTGAAGTGCTCCCCAGCCGCACCGCACTATCTGTGCGCCTCCCCGGGCCCTCCTCCCAGCCCATCCGCCGGCTTCCCACGTTACTGAGCGTATCGGTATTTGCAGTCAGCACTTCCCAACCACCAAAATAAGGCCACCGGCCTCCCTCTCCGCCTCCTCCCGCTCGTACATACGCTGCACAGAGGCACGGGAGTACTGGTGACCGCTTCCAGTACAGCCCTTCACCACCAACTTCCTGCACATCGCTAATTTCGCAATTTCAGCCTGACAAACAGACTCTGATGCCCGAGGTCCGGGCGGGAGGGGGCATTTCTGTTCGCCCGCTGACTCAAGGGAATCCTCGAGGCCACGGATGCTTCCCTGCCACTCCGGGCCTCCAGCGGCCCCGCCGCGTCCACCTATCCATCCAGCCATGCTTCCATCCATCCATCCATGCATCCATCCATCCATGCATCCATCCATCCGCTCACCCACCCGTCCCGTTCCCGTCTCGTCCCGAGCGCGCAGACCCCGGCCCGGTTCCGCACGTGTCGCCGCTGCCGCCACAAAGCCCCTCA
>VYZT01001232.1:12485-26754 GCA_013400735.1 Pomatostomus ruficeps | reverse complement strand
GGCCGGGCCGGGCGGGGGGCGCGGCGCCTGCGCCATAGCGGCCTCTCCCGCTGCGCTGTGGGGTGGCTCTACTCGGGGTCCGCCTCGCCGTGTTCCCGCTGGGCTGGGGCTCCGCTCCGCCGGGCGCCCGTGGGGCTCGGCCGGTTCTGCAGCTTTCCCTGACCGCCCCTTCCCCTTCGGTATAGTCAAGAAGACAGGAGATAGCCTTAAGCTGAGCCAGCGGATGTTTAGGGTAGACATTAGGATGAAATTCTTCACAGAAGGGGTAATTAAACATTGGAATGGGCTGCCCAGGGAGGTGGTGGAGTCACCGTCCCGGGAGGTGTTTAAAGAACGACTGGACATGGCACTCAGTGCCAGGGTCTGGTTGACAAGGGGGTATTGAGTCATAGGTTGGCCTCGATGATCTCAGAGGTCTTTTCCAATCTAATTGGTTTTGTGGTTCCGTGCCTCCCACGGGGACAGAGGGCTCTGCAGCCCGGCACGTTGAACGCTATGTTCTCTATGCTAAGATTGGTCACATTAAATGGCAGGTGGTCACATTAATGGAAAGAGTCCATTTTGGTCTGTGCTGTGCCAGGTGCCTGTGCCTGTGCAGAGCACGGTATGGGTTCCATTGGATCGCCTCTGCTGTCACTAGTTCCCGTTCAGCTGCTCGGCTATGTGAGAAATGCCATGAAACGAGTAGGAAATGGCTCGGCTGCCAGCACAGCCCCAGGTACGCGTGTCACGCTGCCTGCGGAGTGCCACAGGCAATGCTTCCCTCAGGAGTCACACAACGCCTAGAGGTGTTTGCAGGCTGCAGCAGCTCGCCTGCAGAATCAAGAACCGAAGGGCCTTTGCATCATGTTTTCTACCATGGATTCTTGAATACACCGATCCTAATGTGAAACTGAGATCTGGCTTACACCCGGACTTCACCCTGGTCCTGCATTGGTGGTGGGCTTCCGTCTTGGCACAATCCACCCAGCCGTTGGCTGCAGGTGACACGTCCGCTTCAGTGTCACTCTGGGTCAAGCTGGGGGTCCATCTGCTTCCAGATCCTGTAGGCACAATCTGGTGAAAGCCGTTAGTGGCTGACATATCCTAAAACACAGCTAGTTCAGCAGGCTAAAGCTGTTTCAGAAAGCAGTATAGGACCAGGGTTCTTCACTATACACATAAAAGCCCTCTTCAGTCTGTCCTGCTGTTAAAGGGACGGTTGGAAAGTTGCGGGCCAGTACCTGTCATTAACTGAAGGCCCATCCTGTGCTGCTCTGGCCATTTTTATTTCTCCTACACAAATCCTACCATTATCACCATGATGTGGCACGGAGCCATATAATTTGTCATCATTTCTTGATGGCTTTTTCTTGCATCCAACTTCTCCCCTTCAGTAGTGGTGATGTTCCTTCCTCATCCCCCATTCCACACTGTGGCTTGGGAAGAACAGATGTGTGTTTAAAGGTGGCAAGCAGGGGAGTGGTGGGGAATAAACTGCTTCATCACACCAGTAACAGGTGTATTTGTGTGAATGCAAAACCTAAACCTGCACAAAGACATCAGTTTGCATAAGCTGAATTTTAACCTGTTGGAAATGAGAGGTTCCTCTACAGTACAAATTGAGGATTTGGTTATCTACAGTTGGCTGTCTAGGCTGGTTGCCCTGTCTGGCTGGTGGCTGGTGAACTGAGGCTCACCTGAGCAGAGTTAGAGCTTTGATCTGGGAAAGTAGCAGGGCAGCACCCTGGGAATGGAGAGGTGTGCTTGAACCGTGCATTGCCACACTTTGGAAGGTAGAGTGACTATACTGTCTCCATACTCTCTCAGAAGTTATGACTCCAGTTGGTGTTTACTGTGTTAGCTTAATATCAGCTTTCTTTAAAGAAATGACCTACATTATCAATTCAAGTTTTGCCACCATCTGATTCCTGATACTATTTTATTTTTAAAAAGGTTTTGTTTTAATGTAACATATTATATTCAGAATAGTGTTTCAATTGCATAACCTTAATTTTTGGCCTCTTTTAAAGTTATGTTTTAGGAGCATCTGTATGACAGGTAGGTCTGCGCAGCTAAGGACATGGTTAAAACAAACATTGGTGTGCTGACTTGCAATATTACAGGAACTATTTCTTCATTTAACAATGGGGATGTACCATGGGGGATCTTTGCTTCTTGTGCAAGAACCTGACAGCCAAGGTGCTGAACTGTCAGTGATAACTGCTGGATCAAGGAAGTTTAGAACAAATAATAGTAATGATGACACATAGTGGCTTACTTCAAATGCTTCTGCCTGTCGTTCAGCTGTCATGCAGTCTCATTTCACAGAAGACAGCAATATCATTAACTACATTTGTTCTGACTTTGAGGATGTCATAAATTAGGACTAACATTTTGTTTGGATGCACAAACTTCATGATGATCCACCTGTCTTTTCAATTAGCATTTCAAATAGAGAAAAAAAAATGTGTTTATTACAATTAGCAAACTTCTAACTTCTTTTTTAGTTACACATCTCTCCTGACAACCATCCCAAAATGACCTGCATAATTTAGCCTAAGTTTGAGTTTTAATGAAGGTTACAGACGAGTGACACCTAGCTGAAGGGGGAAGTACTTTGAATATGCATAGCCTTCTATTTTGTATGTATCTTCATATTTACATATGCAATTAGATATTTGCATTTTGAACTATGTTTCTTTACAGCAGCCCAAAAAAGCAGAGTGTGTAAAATACGCAATCTATACTGCAAGGTTACTAGCAGAATTGAAAAGAATTTTTCAAGTTTCAGGTCCTCATGAACAGGTGTTTAAGATGTTGCAAAGTATTAAACACAGTTCACCTGTGTTCCCAGCCCTTTGAGACACTAAGCAGGTAGATTCTGTTCTGCATTCCTTTCACCCTGTATGATACCAGGAGCTACCATCACTTCCCTTGAGCTCTGGCATGTTCTTAATTCACTGTTCTGACCTTAAGGAAGGGACTTGGTAACTGTATTGCTTAATCTTCCCATGAAATAACTATTAGAAGATATGTATCTGTGGATTTTGTAAGTATTAAAACAATTTAAAAAATGGAGAGACTTACAGAAAAATAGGAATATGTTATTTTAATTAAGCAAAAACAGAGTTATAATCACTCTTTCTAAAAATAAAATTAGACTCTTTATCAATCCTTAACATCTGCATTTAATATTTTCTTCTAAACAAAAATACAGATGTGATTATGTAGCAAATTACAGTCTTTGACAACATATAGTATTTACCTTCTCTTACACTTACTTTAATTCTAATTTGGTCAGTAACACTCAATTCTTACTGCAACATATTACTTGTAGTAAAAGTGCCACAATTGAACTATAAACATGACATTGCCATCTTAAAACTGCTTTGCTATAAACTGTAGAGAATATACAGAGTTACAAAGTCATTGTGTTTTTATCAAAATATACAAACCCCCCCCCCGACCTAACACAAGCTAACAATATTCTTCTTATGAACTATACAGTTATATAAAATATTTGCAAAATTATCTTTGTATTTATAAATATTCTACCTTATTTGCTTTGGTCTATATTTATCATCATACAAGTCCACTTAGAAGATATATTTGTGTACGTTCTTTGAAATACCATTATACTTTCCTGTGTTTATTATTCTATTATCCTTATTTAAATGGAACCAAAGCTGCCATGAAACCAGAATTTCTCCAAGAGTTCATAGCATTCGACAGTGATAGAGTAAGTGGACTATATTATTACTTCAATCAATACTGTATTATCATTTCAATTGTAGTTTTATTGTACCCAAGCTATAATTTCTTTTAAAATATTCAAGAAGACGAAGTTAATAACAAACTGTGAACCATCACAGAGAACGAAGTCGAGAATCACTAACCCTTGTGACTTAATTTTTAACACTTCACAGGGATGAACATACATGACTATTGGAAATGCAGATACGGTACAACAGAGCCCTATCATATAAAATGCAACTTGCAGACATACACCTGCTTGGACTTTTTTAAGCATCTCAGTTATAATGAATCACACTTCCACAAAACAATATTAACTGGAGTATTTTGGTGCTGTCTTTCGGAAGCCCGTTCTCCCAGTTCTTGGTGAACTGTGCAGCTGTAAGGCTCCCCATAACCCTTTGGTGTGGCAGGATGAGGGAGGCAGGAAGGCCAACACTCCTCCCTCCAGCAGCCTGCTCCCAGCCCCTCCCTGCTGTGGCCAGGGGACATTGCTGGAATGTCTGGTGGGATCACTGAAAGAGACATCTTAAGGTTAAATGTTGCATTTAAGGCATGGAGATGACAGGGAACCCCACAAACTGACACTTTACCTGTTTATGCACAGGGACAGCCTCAGGGATATATATGGAAGCAGGAGTCTTATTTACCTCCTCCTCCCAAAATCAAAGTATTTACGGGGAGTTGCTCTGCTGTTTGTGTCCAGGCATTATTCTAGGATGAGGAGGAAAACTCTGTCTACATCTCCTTCTGTTGAGAAGAATTATATTTCTAAAATACAAGAGTTGCACACCCACCAGGAGGTGGACATTTCTATACAGGATTTCTGTTTCATGAGAACAATTTTCTTTACACCAATGCACCTGAAGAGCTCACCAGGCCATTGACATGGGGGTTTATGCAGTTTGGAAGACTGGCTATAGTGAGCTCCACTGAACCTTGATTAAATGTCTCAGAGATAGATAATCTGGAATACTTCTCACACCAGCACTCAGACTTAACAGTTATTATGATAACTACAAAACTGAATATGAAAAGGAAAAGAGTAGGTTAAACTCCTGAATATGTTTTGTAAAGGCTGAGTTACAGAAAAGCATGGCAGAACTCAAATGTACCTCGGCACACCCAAGCCCGTGAAACACTTCCCACTTTCACTTTAGAATACACAAGATTACAATTATTTCCATTATAAACATATTACTTTTGTTTTAAAAAAATGCAGTATATGGTTTCTGCAACAAAAATTCCTTCTACAGAATACACCATGAACCTACTTATTTCTTTTGCCTAGAACGATTCTGACTCAAATCCAGAACTGTAGAATAGTTCAGTGACTAGTAATGACTTGCAATGTTAAGTAGAAGAGTTTGGGTTGGTCATTTTTCTTTCTCTCTATGTTAAGAGTCTATTGTGGCAAAAGTATTTTGGGTGTTTCAAATTAAATTTGTATTATTGCAAATACTAGTTTTTCTGTGTTATTTTTCTTTCTTTTGCATATATTGACACACATTTAGATGAAGAAATTTGACCTTACTAAATGATACGTTTCCCTATTCAATACATCTGTATCTTCTCCAATATATAGTTTTAAATTTTTGTTCTCTTTTGCACAATTGTTACTCAGAGTATAACCTCCTGAGTTACATTTTGTGTATTTTTCACTTTGCTTCCTTCTGACCCAAGGAAATGTGGATTCTCCAAAACTTTAGTGCTTTCATTGTGAAATTGTTCTTTTCTATCTTGTGTGCCTGGACTTTTGAATAGATGTTTCTTCTGGTGCATTCCCAGAGCAGCTGCAGTTTTGCAAATTTTGGGGCACTGAAAGCAAGCGTATCCTTTTCCATTATGTTCACGTATGTGTCTTTGCTCATGGTTCCTTTTGGTAGAAAGATATAAGAAGCTCTGAAAGCAGAACTGACAGTGGTAGCGTTTTTCTCCAGTATGAATTCTTTCATGTATTTTGAGTGTTTCATTTAAAGTGAATGCCTTATTACAGTACTGGCAGACAAAATCTTTGACACCCAGGTGAATGCGTTCATGTTTCTGTAGATTTCCAGGAACTGAAAAACATTTACCACAGGTTTTGCAAGTGTAGGGCTTTTCCCCAGTGTGACACCTCATATGCATTTTTAAAGTGGATGGACTTTGAAATTGTTTTTGGCATAACTCACAAATATAAGGCTTTGAAGCAGCTACATGCCAGTGTACGTGTTCTTGAGCTTCTGCTGTGGAAGACTGGTCTCTTTCACAGAGCTCACAGTGAAGATTAGGCATTTCTGTGTTCTCCTCCTGGCTGGCTGACTTTTCCTCAGGAGCATTCCTGAGTGCATACTCTCGACTGCATGTGTTGTGGCTTTCCATACTGGTGTTCTTGCTTCCGTGCTTTTTTCTCCACTTGGTCTTTTTCATTTTTCTCAGCTGTTTGGATTTCTTTTTTGGTTTGTAATTATAATAAGGTCTCCAGGGTTTATCATTGGAGTCCTGGTCACTTACATCATCACACAATTCTGTCAGCTCCAGGCATTCTGAGCTGTAGAGCCTAGATGGGCTTTTTTCTTTTACCTCCATTTCTGGTTCCTCAATGAGATTGTCCTGCTTGGACTCGTGCTTGGATTTTCGGCCCCTTTTACAAAACAGTTTAGATCCTAATATATGTCTTTTTACAATGGCTTCGTTACCGATTTTTACTGTTATCTGACAAAGAGGCGCAACATTGCTGTCAGCAGATGTTCCAGGTAAGGCAGGCTTTGCAATATACGTTTCAGTTTTACTGGACTCTTGGACAGTATTTGTTGTTTTGCTACACGAACCTCCAGATCCTGTGACATGCTGCATATCCTCAGTTGCTTCTGCTCTGTTGTACAGCACTGTTTTCTTTTTCTCCTTAATAGTTTTTGATTTTGTAATGCACTTCCCATAATTATCTGATCCATACTTACAGTCATCACTTACTGACTGACTGGGTAGGTTATTTGAAGATTCTGTCTTGCTGTTTTCTATGGAAGTGACCGTTTTACTGTGCATTATTACTGATGACACTCTGCTACTGTGCATTATAACAGAGGGTGCAGAACTGCTGTAACTGATGACAGAGGTTGAATTTTCATTCACATTAGCTAAAGACACAACCAAAGAATTGCACTCCTGCAAACCAGAGTCATTCGCAGCAGTGGAAACTCTTTTATCAGCTGGAGAAAAGTCCCTCTGCAGGTTAGAATTTAAGATACCTACTCCCCAAGAGGAAGAATTCTGAGTATTTGTGGAAGATGCTGTATCATTACATGAAGATGTATCCAAGGCCAGAGTTCTGTTGCTTGACATTATACTATGTTGAAAATTCAGCGGTGGTAGCTCAGAGCTAAGAGAACTTGGAATGAAACAGTTAGTAGAAGCAGTTTCATTAGTCTGGCTATTTGTTGGAACGTTTTCATAGGAAGAATTTCGGTAGGATTTGTAAGGCAGTCGCCTGCATTTCATAGGTAAGAGTCGATACAGTTTGTATGGGTACATACTTGGTTTTAAACCCCCATTGGCCGTCTTTTTATTAACTGAGAGGCGATGGTCAATTGCATGGAAAGACTTCTGGTGATTTTTCAGTATATAGTAAGTCATGAAGGTCTCCAGACAGAAAATGCACTGGTAGCGCCTCTCTCCAGTGTGCCAGATCTCATGTCTGGTGCGATACTCAGCTAGCGCAAAGACTTTATTGCAGTAATGACAAGGGTACGTTCTTCTCCAGGAATGCACATTTGCATGTCTTCGAAGGCTGGACAATGTGACATAACTACGCTTGCAAACAACACAAGTGTATAATATCTGTCCATCAACGACTTTAACCAAATGATCTGTTTCTGGTAAAGTGCAGTTTGCATTAGAACAATCAGTGATGCTGTTTTCAGATAAGAGAGGCTCTGTGTTCGCATATGAACTTCCATTCCGCCCCTCTGCAGCAGTATAGTTATCTGCAAAATTTTGTTCATTTCCATTGTGAGCTGTTAAGTTACTTGATCTCATGCAGACTTGTTCATGACTTTCCAGTATATTTAGATTTGCAAATTGTTTGCTGCAGTATTTGCATATGAAAGTTTCCTGATGCTCTGAATGGAGCTGAAGGTGAGCAGTGAGTAACGCCCGGTCATTGAATGATTTTGCACAACAGTTACAACTGTAAACAGGTGGAGTGACAGTCGCCCCAGAGACATTAGCAGAAGTGTTTTCCTCTTCTCTGGATACATGCAAATCTCCTGCTTTATTTTGAGATTTTGGAAAGGAAGTAATTGTCTGCTCAGTACCTGCTTCGTGCTGGGCTTCTGCAGTGGTTACTGTAGAGGCTGGTACTTTTGCTATAGCCAAGCCAGTACTCTGGGGCTTAAAGGCTGACTTAGGAGTACTACCTGCTTGTTTACCCTGCTGAATTACTGGCGTGGCTTTGTGATTTTCATAGCGGTTCTCACCCACCTGGTATGAAGGGCTGCTGTTCTGTTCAACAAAAGGTGCTCCTTGTGAAGCATCTCCCCCAGAGGAAACTGCATAGGAGTGTTCAGCCAAGGTACTGGCTGGCTCAGCATCTTTGCACAGATCGCTCCTGTCGAGGCTGATGTTGGGAGCTTGTATTGTCTCAGATACCTTTTTAAAGCTGGCCCTCAAATCAAGGGGAGAAAACAAACTGTTTTCCGTTTCAAAAATTGAGAACGCATTTGTAATTCGTGGTCCATTTGTCACAGCAGAATCTTCATGTCGCTTTTCATGTTTTTCCTCTTTGACAGTCCCTTTTTCATTAACACAGTATGCATAAGGGCAGGGGGAACTTGAAAAATTTACCTCTGTAAGATCTTCCAGAAATGATATTCCCAGTTTTTTCCCTGCTGCTGCGAGGTCTGTTACAGTCTCCTGCCTCTTAACAACTACTGTGGAACTGTAGATGTAATTCAGTATCTCTGTAAACACTTCAGCTTTGAGATCATCTAACTCCAGTACATGACCTGAAATACAGATAGTACGACTCCAAAAAATGTTTTTGAAGTAAAGGCTTGAAGCTGCCAGCACGTTACTGTGGGCTTTAAATTTGGTGTCTTCCACAATTATGGTGACATCGCATAAAATACCCCGAATGCGCTGTTCATTTAAAATGGAAAGTACAGTGTCACTGTGGAAGTCATCCTTGAGATCCTTTGAATGGGACATGACTGTCATCTACAAGGGAAAAAAGTAAATCTATTTAGAAGGCATTTTTCATCCATTTCAGTTACAAATTAAGTTTATAGTTCTATATTACTTTATATATATTTTTTAGTTTATTAACTTTTGAAGTTTAAGAATGAGTAAAATTTTGTCATAATATTTTAGGTCTAAGTTATCTTATATTCACTGGTGCCAACACTACTGCAGGAAGTGTCTGTCCAGATGAAGGAGGCAGGAGCCCCAGTAGCTCCTCAGCAGGAGGCAGAGGACCCCTCCCACTTCCCCCTGGCACGGACCTGCTGCCCACCCTGTGCCTCTCACTGGGAATGCAGCCGATGGCTTTTGCTGTGCCAGCAGGTGCAGCTGCTCAGGGTCACCCCAAAGGACTCTCTGAAGCCTGGATGGAATTTCCCAGCATGCCATGGAGGGACCTGGCACATATGAAGGGGAAGGCTGGATTGCCGTGGTTCTGTGCAGAGCAAGGACTTTCCTTTCTGGGGCTCTCACACACCGACTTCACAACACAACTGATCTGATCACCTTACTGAGCTCATATTTACACCACAGCAAAAGAGCCTCAGTTACAGGATAAGGCTTTATAAGCAAATGAATGCACAAGGAACAAAATTCAGTAGACAACTGTGAAGTACCTATAACCCTCTTTAATGTGAACACAAAGGTTTTTTTGAATAGTGATTAAATTTATTAAATAATTTACACTACTTTAAAATTACTGAAAATCTGTGAGTAAAACAAGTAGTAGATAATGGAATAACAAGTAGAAAATAACAGAATTTTTTTCTTCACTTATAGCTTAGATTTGGTGTTCACACTTTATAATTAGATAGTGTGTTCTTAATTTCTTTCAAACAGTAAGATTTAATTGCAATAATAAGTACCATTAAATAACTGCTAATCAATAATAATGAGGTTTAATGCTGACAAAAACTATTTAGCTTATCCAGGCTGTTACTATATGAATGAATATACTGGTTCATTCAGTTGAGATAAAATATGAATGAAAAATATTCTGAAAAAAAAAATTGAGTAATTTGCCAGTTGAATTTGAATTTTGACAATATTTGACAACTGAATTTTGTATCTGGTGAAAATCTCAGTCTTCACCAAATGGTTTTTCTCAAATTCAGATCTGTATCATATAATGAGGTTTGTTCCTTTTTTCCCCATCTCTGAGTAGTGTTTTCAACTATTACTGTCCATTTCTGACTTCAAGTCATGAAGAAATAGTTGTGCTACTGGCACAACTTACCAAGCACTTCAGTAAAAAAATCACACTTCTTAAAGACCCTTTTCTTTAAACTTGTGAAAGCAAAATGTACCTTTAAAGAATACTACCAACTACAGATATTTGGGAAGACAGGCTAAAATACTACAACACTCTAAGTTAGAAATTACCTTCTAAACACTCCATCTGCTGCTCCAAACTTTAATTTTCAGCTTGAAAAAATTTATGATGACCCTTACCCTCAAATATTTTACGCTAAGAATGACAATATATAAGATGAGTTTGATCCAAATGGCAAAATAAAGGTTTGATCCATATTCGCTACACAAACAGCAATGGCTATGTAGAACACATTGGGTCTCTCATCCAAAATACTGGGAAGTAATCCTTTCTGGGAAATAGGGTCTTCATCATGAAGTTAAGTAATATAGATCATATACCCCTGCTCAAACTAATCTAATTACACTTAGGACACTTCTATCACAAATCCACAAACTACTCCACTGCAAATCAAATCACACAATAAGCTGCAACAACCTTACTATGAAGACAAACCCAATATACTATGAACAAGACCATAATTTGGTACATTATGGATGAAAATTGGAACTAAAATTTGTACCTTGCAGTATGGCCACTACTTCTATCAGGAAAGGTGTTGTCTATGCAAATAGTCACAATTTCTAATAGGCTTTGATGGCTGAGAATTTTCAAAGCACGGAATTCAGAACAAAACTGTGATTCACAAAAAATACCTCTGATGTTCCCCATTATATGCCATGGATATCAAGAAATTAATTCATCAGTATAGTGCTAATAAAAATGTATATGAATATTATTTTGATTATTTGATCACTCACACAGCTGTAAATCTAGATGCATTGTTTTGTGCCTTGAAATCTTAAAATCATAGTTTAGATGGGTTTGTTGATGGCACTAATTTGGCTTAAAGTAAGGGATATTAACTCATTTGGAATGGCAACCTGAAATTCACAGTCCTTAGATCTAGTTATCTGCTTTGGGTCAGTATCTGAAAACCCAGATATAACTGTAGATAGTTTCTGGCATATCAAATCTACAGAAAGCATACTGACAATACTCTTCTTCCAGCAAGCAGCCACTATTCCATAATTGATTCCTTTTTCTCATTGACAATGTCTGAGATTACATCTGACTTGCTCATGTGATGTGGTATTAGAAACCAACTGTCAGACATCAAAAACATTTCACAACAGGAGCTATTGATAGGGTTATTTCCTGAGCATAGGAAATAAATGATGTCAACTCTACCTCCCAGTGAACTGCCCCACAGGAACTTGCCTGTGTTTTTTCTGTTTCTTTATTAGAGACAGCTGGTTTTAGTTCAAAGACACATCATCTGACAGACTGTTTGCTAAGTGTATCAGACTGCTACTGCCATGCTGAGAAGCATACAAACCCAAGTGGGTTTAGTCCAAGTCTTATTATTCAACTAATTATTTCAGAATTTATCCTCCTAAGGACAGAAGTGAATATTTTAAATTTCTACTTGCCATGTACATAGATTGCCAGCTTTTGCAGTCCTGGATAATTTGGTATGCTCATTGCTCAGCAAAATACTAAACTAGATTCCTTGTGTCAACATTGTAGAAATGATCACTTGCTATTTGGTCATTTAATTTTTTTTTCCTGTGTGCTAAACCATAAGCAAGATATCTCATTGGAAAGTTATACAGAACAATTCCAGAGCAAATCAGTTTTCAGAGCCAACACTTTTTGCTTCTTCATCTCATCCTACACAGGCCTCAAATAGTCCATTTAATCATGTCTGTAATGATTCTCTACTGCCTTCTATTTTACCTGTCTTGCTTCTTGCATTTGTAAAAACGTGTCTGAAATGCAGTAAAATCAAAATGCCCTACCTAGACACACATAAATGGAGTATTTTAGGAATATTCTAATTCCATTTGCAGTTCATGCTACAAAATGAAAACCTGCTCTTCAGTTTCCAACAGAGTGCTACCAAGAACCAAGATAGAGAGTGAGCAAACTTTTCAGATGTGTTGTTATTAAATATTTTTCATGAAAACAATGTGAAGTCCATTTGGAATGTAACTATTCTTCTGTATGATTTTTATTACAGAGTTATGGAAGAAACTTTAGTTTTATTTATAAATCTTGCCCAAAACATACATAAATACCACTTGACCTATTAAAGCACAACAAAACTCCTCAGCCAACTAATCCCTCTTTTTTTGACACAAATCTGTTATTTTCATACTTTTTACTCTCAATTCAGACATAAATAATTTCTTAGGAATCTGAACAGTACCTATGTAGCATTACTTAATGGTCTTTGGTACACCTATAAATAACTTCAGACTCAGAACAGCAGAATTTTTGATTGGGAGTTACAGTACTATTTGCAGATTTTCTGCAAAAACAGTAACAGACTTAACCTGTCATTAAAAGTTGTTGAATCACTTGGAGAAATGAGATTTAAATATTCATCTGAAACTTCACTGTAATGGTTAGTAGGTTTATGAAATTGTAACAGTACCTTTTATGACATCAACAGAGCACCACTCCAGGACAACAGTCATAAATGAAAATATGTATTAAAAGTTAATGTCATGAGCAGAGATTGATGCATCCAAACACATATTTGAGTGCTTATGCCTCACAGGCAACACTGCTAATTATATATAGAGCAGCCAGCTCTACCTGGACATGGCTGAGAGTAGAAGGTACTGTTAATTTTTATATTAATATTACTTTGAAGTCAGCAAACAGTTCACAAGAAGTTTTACTGGCCCATGAATACGAAATAAATTTTTTTTACGACTGAAGAGAACGATTACAATTTAGGAATATTCTTTTAACTTCTGCTAATCTTTTGAAATACACTTCCAGGCAAGTGTACCCCATTACATATGAGAAGAGATTATTTTATTCCACTTCAGTCAGCTAAATTTGAAAGACAAGCTAGTGCCATAACAAAAAAACTCCAAAGCATTAGGAGGAGTTGCTAGTACCCAGGCAAAATCAAAACCAGCAAGACAAATAATGAACTGTAGTAAGAATTCTCCTTGTTTTCTTACTCCATAGCTTTCTACTGGGATTTTAAAGTGCTAGTATTTTCTGGTACTTACCAAGAGGACACTATAAAAATACGTTCATTCCATAACTTCCTTAGGGTCCGTTTCACCCCCCTCTGTAAAGGTACTCTGAAGTCTCTGTTTTGTTTCCAGCCGGCTTCCCCAGCTGAAGAGAAACATTCACCTGTATCTAATCCTCCTAAAGGATGCTGGTTTTGTTCTAGAGCCGAAATGGAATCAGGCATCACCAAAAACCAAAAACCCCCAAACAAGTACACCCCCCCACACACATCCCCCCCTGCTCTGATCCTTGCTTACCTGGAAACCTACTGTCCAACCACCACCATTACGGTGACTGCCCAGTTTTTTATGGAATCACTTCACCAGTCCCATGTCGGCAGCAGGGCTGCCTCGCTCAAGGTGCTGCAGCGTCCCTGCAACCTTCGGCATGCAGGGCCGTGTTCATGGTGTCTAATGATGTTAATGATGTCTAATGACTTTCAATAGCTCGCAGGAGCGTGTATCTTAGCGCTCACTCTGCAGAGCTACACGTTACTTCTTCAAGTGCATTGAGAGTCTCTCTTTGAACTCTGGCTGCTCACATCCTTCCCTGTTGCTGTAGAACAGCATTACAGACTTTAAATGTATTTTTTTTCAGCCTCGCGCTTTCCTCATTACAGAGAGATTGGGGTAATGGAATTTAGCCTAAGAGTTTGTCAGTTTTAACAGACCTCTGATGCCCCGAGACGAACCATTCTTTCAGCGCTGGGACTCTTTCCCACTATTAGCATCCCGACCTCAATTCACTCCTTGCTTTACGCTTCCCATGACCTCTCCCACCGCACGGAACAGCCCGTGCCGGCCTCCGCAGCGCCTCGCTCGGACGCGCAGGACGAGCCCGTGCGCGGGCGCTCTGTGGCTGCTCTGTTTCCACCACCAGGGTCCTTCCCGCCGCGGGTGGGCTCCCCCGGCCCCGGGGCTTCCCCTCCCGCCCCCGGCCCGGCCCGGTCCGGCCCAGCCCGGCCGGCGC
>VYZT01001232.1:0-12331 GCA_013400735.1 Pomatostomus ruficeps | reverse complement strand
GGCGGTGGCTGCGGCCGGGGCCGCGTTCCCGGGCCGGCGGCGGCCAGACGGCGCGGCCGCCATTTTGCTGTGCTGATCCCGGCGATGGGATTGCCCGAGGTCTGCCGGGCAGGGCCGGGCTCGCGCCGCCGCCGCCGCCGCGCGTGTTCCCTGTCGTTACTCCGCAGCGAGCGCCTCGTGCTCAGCGAGCGCGGCCAGCGGGAGCCTGGGCCTCTCCACCAAGCTGTTCGTAGGCAACCACTGTAAATTCAGACCGATGAGGAAACGCGGCGCTCGCAGCACCCGGCGGCTGCTCTCCCGGCGCTGTGCGCGTCCCTGAGAATTCCTCTTGGACCTAGCACGGGACTTCAGTGCCTGACTGTCCTTCCAGGCCTTTCTGCCAGAAAGAGTTTCTCGGCATAGATAGCTCTGTGCTATCTTCTGCCACTTCTCTCCAGAAAGCAGAGATGAAACATTTCCTTGAGAAAAATACCTGAAGTAAATTACATTTGATTACTGAATTATAGTCACATACAGTTTCACACTCACGTGTAGGTTACTTTTAATCCTGGACTTTGCCTATTGCTTATTTGCTGTTGTTCCTTTATTACTGTTTTAGATATATATATACCTAACCATATGTATTAATGAAGATTTTTGACACAAGTGCCATAAAAAGTATTTGTGACAAATGTGTTGTCAGAAACAATACAATAAAATGGATTAAATTAAACCTGTTGTAATCCCTTAAAAGAAATAAATGCCTTACTGAACAAATTTAAGGAAGATTAAGTTATTAATTCCCCCTAAATCGTAATTAAAATTGATTTTTAAAAATAGTTTTGAAAATCAGATGCATAACCATCATTTGTATAGCTGATATGTCCAACTTAGAGACAATAATTTATTGGTACTTGAACATTGGATGCTCTGGCAGTCTTAATATCTATAGTTAATACAACAGATTTGAAGAATGAAGAAAGAGTCAGGTTTTCCCTCTCTTTTTTTTTTTTTTTAACAGGGTGTTTTTTTAAGGCAACTTTACCTCATCCACTAAAAGAATAATCACATTTTCTGTGACTAGCAGTGTAATTGAGGGTAATTTCCATATATATATATATACATAGAGAGAGCTATTGGAAATTCACAGTCCCATCAGTTGTTTGAGTGTTAAAAATTTCTTCAAAATAAAAACTTCTTTCTAAGGCTGTCTTGGCCTCATCCAAGATTTCATGTAAAACCAACTGCATGCAAAGAAGATGGAGGCGCTGGTGCTGCAGTCGGACCTGCGAATGCACTACAGTGGTATCTGGGAGAAGTCGGACAAGATCCATTTGCTCTGCAGTCCTGATTCCAGGGTGTAAGCCCCAATACAAATTATATGCTTTAGAAATGGTGAGCTTGCTAGGGTATATGTACCAATTTCTATTAAACATTAAAATGATTGCACATCACAGCACACAAATACCGTGTTCCTTTTAGAAGGAAGTCCAAGTAGTTTAACAGTGGGTTATTTCTCGTTTAGTAAAATTGCAAGATATAGAGAAAATTTTCAGCAGATCTCTTTAAAATGTATAAAATAGTTCCAAGGTTATTGAAATGGTGGTGTTTGGATGCTTTGCTAAAGTCTGATAATCTCACTTCTGCAACTCATGGCATGTGGTATTCTTTACTTAAGAGTATTTCATACAGCCTCTGGAAAAAAATGTGCCAATATTCCTCTCTAGTCAAGCAGTTTCAATTCTTAAGTAACAGCAGAAAACAACATATAGAGCATTACTCAGTCTCGCAAATTCCTCACGAGCAGCAGGAGTTTGGCCAGGATTTGACTGGTTTCTGTTTCAGTGCCTAGACCAGCCTATCCCTGGGAAAAATGCTTGGATAGACTGTCATCTTCATTGCTCTCCCTGCTGAGGTGAGAGCAGCCAGGGGTGCTGCTGAGAAGGAAACACAGCTCCTCTGCACCCTCAGGCTAGCCAACCCTTCACTCAGGCGTGGGGCACAGCGAAAACCCAGCAGCCCAGAGTGGCTTCAGCTCCCCTTTGTGGTCCATGAGCAAGGGAAAGAGTTCCATGTGCAACCGTCCTCCTCTTATTCAGCATCAAGTGGAGGGAGAAGGAGCCCAGTTACAGCACCTGCAGCAGCCGCCTGCTCCTCCAAGCCTGATGGAGAGCAGAGAAACCTGGGACAACTCATCACTTGGCTCTCAAACTGTGTGAGCTGTGCACATGCACCAAACCAAGTCTTTCTCCAAGAAATGCTGCCTTCCTAAAATTTAGGCATGGCCTAATCAGAGTCCCATTAACACTAAACAGGACACATATAAGCGATTTTTAAAGGTGTAACTACATCTTCTCTTCCACTAGGCTAAAAAAGAAAATGGAGCAACAACAATAACTAACATAAATCCAAATTCGACTTTTGCACAAAATACAAAAGCTTATCTTGTACTGCTACTAAGAATCAGCTGACTTTACATCTTGCTGTCTCTGAACAATCTTAGTATTATTTTCCATTTAAGTCTTTCCTTTTTTTATGTGCTGCTGACAAGCCATTTTCTAGCTGCCTACACTTGTGGGACATATCAGTCCTTAGCTAGCAGAGATCAGTTGCAAACATGAAGCTGTGTTTACAGACAGAGTGACAACAACAGACATTCTTCTGTTGCTGACTGTTGTCAAATGTAGTGATTAATATATTTGAATAGCTTTAAACAAAAGCAACAAATGAAACATTCAGTTTTTCTTCATTCAGAACAATTACTATGTGGTATTCTGTTGCCTATTTGGTTATCAGAAAGATAATATAAAAGTAGTTGAACTCAGCCTCCATTTTCCAATTTTCAGAGGAAGCATCATTTGAATATGGGAGCCAGCATCCACAATGCAGGCTCAGGGCTGCTGTTCTGGGGGAGGTGTCCTGAGGGCCAGGCCAATGCAGCTGTTCTTGCCCTTTGCTACAGCTGATGTGGCAAATCATGATGGACTGGAAATAGGGTTCAATACCTGCCCCTGCAAACACCTCATTCAGCTGGTCTGCCAGATGGCTGCACACAGCCATTTTGGAAACCAGAACTGGTCTTCAAGCTGTTAACTGGCCACCACTAGTCTCCAGTATTCCTTAAAATATTGCAAAATGTTTTTGGTTTTGCTGCTGTTTTGGTAAACCAAAACCAACATACAAGTGATAGTTGTTGCTCTGAGTCATCACATTAGCATGGCCAGTATTATGACAATTTACTGGACACACAAGAACTTCTTATGCTCTTCAATATTCTTGTGCTCTGTTTTTTGTGACCAAAGTGGCCCAGCCCAAGCCCTACTCCTCCTTTTCCATCCTACTGCACGTTTCCAAACTAAAGGCTGAAGGAGCGCCTCTGCTCATGCAGTGGAGAAGGACTGTAGCAAAAGCGGATAGCACTGGCAGCACAAAGAGAACTGTGATGGCTCCAGCTCTGGTTTGTGCTGCTTGCTCTGCCACCAATGTGAACTGCTCAGCTCTGAGCTCAGCTCAGGTGGGGGACAAGAACAACAACAACTAATAATAATAATAATAAACCCCCAACAGTTGACTTGCCTCTCCCTAATAACTTCCCAAACTCTGATTCACTCAAAAGCCTTCATAGTAGTATGTGATGATACATAACCACATTGTTTATGGTTCAGGATCATGAAAAGATTAATATGGCAGTGCTCAAACTATCTAAAATTAGTACTAGATTCTAGTACTGATTCTCAACCTAGCTGTTGAGAGTTACAGAAATGTTGAACATTGTCAGGATAATCTTCATTTCCTAAATTTCATTGTTGTATATGAAGTCTTCTCTCTTACTAAACAGTCCAAAAAAGTAAATGGGAATCTTTAACTTGATTTCAAGGCAAATTTAATTAGGCTACTTGTTATTTAAGCAATTTGTCAGATTACGTCCTCTGAATTTAAACCCAAAATTTACAGATTCCCATTTTCCAGATCATTTTAATTAGTAGGATTTTAGACTTATTTCTTAAAAATATATAATTTGGGGATAGCCCAAAGGGTTGTATACACTTTTAATTTTATATATAAATTAATACTTTAAGCAGAAAGGCCAAAAATAACCTGTACATAAACTTGCTGAAGTCAGTACACAAATTCCTCAGAACTGATCTTATTTATTTGAGCTTCTTTTTAATCCAGGACTAAACACTTGCACTGTACATCCAGATATTTTTCCAGAAGTCCATGAACAACTGTCATTTTGACTTCCTTAGCTGTTTCTCCGCTCCTGCCTTCTCCTGTTGTTGACTGACAGAAGACAACACTTGGGTCATATCTCTTTGCCTGGATACGTTGGATAGGATGAGTGCTATAAGCAACACCAGCTTCGTTCTTACTTAGTGGCTTTAGTTTGTCACTGTGTAAAGCAATATGATCATGCTTGCTTCTGAATGCTGGTGCAAGATTCAAATTGAGAATGCCTGAGCATTTCTGATATAACCCATCATTTTCATCCATATTTTGTTGCTAAAAGCAGTGCTATAAGTATTCAGAATCTTAGAGGAAGGTTTCCATTTGCCGACCAAGCCTACCACGCCATTTTTATCCAGTTATTGCAAGCACAATTGAAAGTGCAATGATAAAAAACCACAAGAGATATTTCCATTGAAAACATGAGGGGTTTCGGTTAAAACCTTTGAATATTAGGAATCCACATTGGGCCATGCCCAGAAGTCTTTTTATATGGTGATTTTCAAGATGCATGCATTATTGTGAGAACATGGTATGTAAATGCATTGGGCTGCTTAATAAGTATTCACTGACACACATCTGCAGCTTTGCTAATGTACCTTTTATTCCTATGTGGTTGTCAAGGAAACAGGTTATGGCCCAGTATTCTGTCTAAAATGTACTGAGCAAGTGTTCTACGATAATTTGCTTAAAATAGGTACAACTTAGGTTTTGTAGATCATTGCTTCTGTAAATACAGGTGACCTGAATTTGTCTAATTGTAATGTTTCACTGGTTAGTTTAAACCACTGCCATTTTATTGTCTCTGAAAATCCATTACCATTTTCTATGTCACCCAACATTGTGTATTAAAAGTAAATTTAATTATAGAAAACATTTTGAGATATTCTAGGAATTGAAGAGGGGTTTTTGGCTTGTGGGGTTGTGGTTTTTTGGTTTTTTGTTTTTTTTTTTAAATTTGATTGCTTACTGTACATTCTGCCTGGTGACTTTAATTACTTATTTCAGCTTAGAGATACCACAGCAAGAATGATCCAACAAACTGTTTTCTACCAAAATAGTGCCACTGGAATCAATGGGATTTCTCCCTTTCTACAACATGAATTACACTCTTTGGTACAAAGGACTACATTTAAAATTAATTAATTAATCAGGATTTCACTGACTCTTTCATTCAATACATATATATCTTAAATCTAAAGTGCAGATACCAGACATACTTATTCTAACTAAGATTATTATTGGACATTCACAATAAGAAAAAAGGAAACTGCTAATATTTGAAAAAGCTGTGCAAAATGTGAACTGTTGTTTTGAAATATCCTTTGTGATTATTTATCACAATACTATACCTGAATCTATAAACTGCTCTTTCCAGCTCATGAATCAAGAGGCTTTTTACTGTCCCTGATTACAGGCATGTATAAAGGTAGAGATTCTCTGAACTATACCCAGTTTAACCAACACAACAGCGTCAGAAACGGGCACTGGCACTGAGAGTTCCTCTGCCTTTTAGCGTGGCACAGTTTTGTAATGACCACTCATGACTGGGATCCAGAGCTAACATTCTGGCAAGCTCAGGAGGTTTGTGTGCCTACCAATATGTTTGGTTTGTACAGATCACTGGAGGCTGTAACAACCTATTTCAAAAACTGTTCTGTCTGGTTTTGTTTGTTCAACCTCTATGGCAATAGAAATCCAGCAGGAACTGGAAAAATCCAACAATATGGACATGAGAATAGAGCAATGTGGTACCATAGTGAGAACAAAAATTATTCTAATAAATTAACAGAAAATATGCCCAGTTAATGCAGTGGTAATGGTGTTAAATAATTTAGCTCTATTTCTATGTGAGATTACCCCATAAACTTACCCACCTCAAATCAGGTTGTTCTTCTGTTAGAGTCTTTTAAAAGTGGTATTGACAGGTATTTTCAGCAAAACCATCTCAGTAATTTTGTGAATTGTGTGGCTACAGTGTATCAGCCTGCAAAGGGAAAAATTCAAATTTAATGACTGAATTATTAGATGAGTACTAATTTCCACATACATTGTGTAATTCATCAGAATTTTCCCTGGGGTGCTGTAGGACTACAAATCTACATCTGGGAATTTTAGAACACACCAGCAATAAACCAGTACCATTAACCAAACTTCTGCTGCATTGTTTTATTATGGTTTAACCTGTGTAGTGCAGACTGGACATAATGATATGTTCTAGGCAGAAATGTAAGGATGTTTTCAAGTTTAAAGTAATTATTTTGAAAGATGTTTTCTTTCTCTTCTTTCTATTCCACCACTTTTCTTTTGATCGCTCTTGTCAAAGATATGACCACAGTATCTGTGATAATGACATTTCTAGGCAACTCTTGTTCTCTGGAATATACTTCCTCATTTTCTCTGCTTAAATGATTATTCACCGTTGTCAAACATCCTGATTTTATTATTATGTATCAAGCATCCTAAAAAGGTTTTCCTGCAACAGTATAAAAGTTATGCGGAACAGGGTTTTGTTTCAAAGATACTGAAAAAAATCAAATTGTTCCATAGAGAAATTGCAAAATCATGCAGATAAGGCCTCATGACTCAGCTGATAGGCATTCATACAGCAGCAAGTATGGAGCAGCAATTAAGAATACATAGCTCCATCCTCCATTTGCAAATACACCGTATGCTCTTATCAATAAGATTGTATAGGGAATACAGGATCCATTACTTTGGCTTTAAAAGGTAAGAAGGTGAGCTAATCTTTTTTGTTGTTGTTGTTGGTTTAGCCTTGTACATTTTTAGTATATGTTAATTTGAATAAGAAATCTGTAGCTCACATCTGCCCATAACAAAAGCCAGAATGAAAGAAAATTGCATTAAGTCATTTTTATTACCTCAAATTCCAATAAAGGCATATTCATGAATGATCAAAATATGGTAAATGGGAAGCTTAAACATAATATTTGGAGGAATCCAACAGTAAAAGACCTTACCATGGCTATAGATTTACCAAATTTGGTAATACTGGATTTCAAATACAATATTATACATAACAAAGCCTTTTTAATACTTAGTAAAGCAATTTATGTGATAAAGTACAACAGACACTAGATACATCAAAAGGGTTAATTGGTACCTATTCATTACTACCAGAATCTGTTTAATAGTCTGAAAAATATTATCTGAACACAGATAGTTTCCCACTGAGAGACCTGCAGTTTCAAATCAAAATGAAGTTTAGAGGCAGAAGTAACCGTAATTAGAAAGGCCATTGAAAAACAAGTAGAACAGTGTCCAAGTGAATAATTTTTTAGTTTGATTTCGTTTTTACTCATGCTTTGTTTAGATTTTCTGTTAGGCAGAAATGGAATTTGCATGGATAGAAGAACAAATTCCAATTATAAAAAGGGAGGCTCCATATCAACAATTAGACCTCTATGATAAAACTGGAAACCCCCCCAACCCACAACAAAATAAATCCAAAAAACACAACAAGCCCCCCTGACAATAACATTTGCAGGCTGTGCTGGAGGTGGGAAAAACTGCACCTGCTCCTCCATGCCCTGGTTAGCCCCTCAGCCAAAGAATAAAATGGATGAAGTTTACAGAAGAATTTTTATGGCACCTCTGGCTCCAGCATTCTGACACTCTGCATTAGCTGGATGTAAGTGCCACTGAAATACGTACAGCAACCCACATATAAGCGTCAAACTGGAAACAGCTTGCTAATTACTGGACTCCTCCTTAATAAAGAAATCAGTTTCTTTAGCTAGAAGAAATTACCGTTTGCAGGCTGCCAGTGAGTTTTTCCGACTCACAAAAGCACTTGAGTTCAGTCATATTCATTACAAGAGGACTTGCACCCCTTAACAAAGAGCAAATTTGCAAATGGATTTAAAACAACCATAGGGAAATGTGCTCATGTAATGGAGCTACTTTTAAAAAATGCCTTGAGTGGGTATGTTTAAACACAAAGGTATAACAAAAACAGTTTATTGCTAAGTGCCCCACCTTTTCTAAAGATAAGTATCAGAGGCAGTAAATAGACTTGACATAGCATTTGCTCAGCATTTCCTTTAAAAATAACCACACGAGAAATAAACAGAGAAATGCACTTTCTTACTACATTTAATGGCGCCATCCATATTAACATTTTAGATGGGAAAATAATCAGCAGAAGCAAGCTACCACAGATAAATCAAATTACAAAAAATGCAGACTTTAATGCGTCACTTGAGAGATGCTGTCTGTTACGTTTTCAGTTCTGCTTCTTTAGGTGGAACAGAGGAATACTGCACTGCATTAAATTTATCTTATGAATCAAATTGTTTTATTGTCATTATCAGGATTTGCCTATTACGACACATGACAAGTCACATTCTTCAACAGTTATACCTGTTCATTTGGAATGCACTGAACTGGTATATTTAGAAGTGAGAATTAGTATAATATTACTCATACTGTCAAGGCTATTATTGATAATTGGCTGTGCTTCTAAATACCTCCTCTGCATTCACTTTCAGTGCTGAGTCTTTTTCCACACAAAATCTACTCAGTCATTTTAAAGTCAAGGACATGAAAGGAAAATGGCTTCCCTGATGCAAAAGTCTCATTGCAGTAGTGAGAATTTCTCAAGTCACGTACAAAGGGGATTGACAAGGAGACACACTACATTATAAGCTCAGTGGAGACATTCAGTAACATCTGATTCTGTACAGGCAGTTACCCGTGGTATACAGAATGTATAACTTTACTGGCACTGTAAAAATATTACCTAAAAATAGAAATAAAGTATTATAGTACTTAAATTTTGCAAAATCTAGAAGGTCTCCAAATTACCGCAGACCACAATTGAGCTTATTCTCTAAAGGCTTGTTTAAGGTCTGGCAGGAGTTCTTTTGCAGTATGCTTAAACACAGTTCTTTACCTGAACTTCAGAATGGGTCCACTATTTAAAGAAAGGTTTATTAGCCTTACTGTGGCTGAATTCAGCAAAGGTGAAAGAAGGTTTAAACATACTTCTGATTCTCTACATTTGTCAGCTGTTAAATGTTTTAGTGATATTTTTATACTTGTGATAATAAAACTATTACTTTCCATACACACAGTATAAACCTTGATCTACATGCAAGACTGGACTAAATAAAAAAAAAGAAGAAACCAGGGTACGTTTCTGGGAACAACCAGTGCAAATCAGGAATAAAACAGGTTTTTGTGTGTATAGATTTATAAGCATGGCATCGTTTAAGAAGTGATAGCCGCATGGAAACATAAAGTGAGATCACATTCTCAGTTAGAAGTAAGAGGAAACAACTGCGACATTTCCATTTGCATTGTGATATTGCTATTAAAGAGGATAACATCTTTCTACATCTCTACCATTGAACCTTTTAAAAGGATTTGGTTGCCAAGGAAACTGGTTCTGGCCCAGTATTAATCTGAAACAAATATATTATAAAAGTTGGTATAAGTAATCATAATTATTGTTATTCTTGATGCTCGAGTTCAGGTTTTTGTATTTAAGGCTGTTAAGTTTTTATTTCATAATATTTGTTTGTGTGAAGTAAAACACATTTCAGTGAACTGATACTCAGTTTCAGCTGACAGGGCCATCTATATCAATGTCTCTCTTTAAAGTTCTCCTACCTTTAAATAAAAAGAAATACTGCAATTTTATGTTTGTAGTCAATACTGAAAATATAAGCATTAAAGCATATTATTCTTTATTTAATATTTCGCACAAAACACAAAACCGCTTACAACAGAATTTAAATATTTTTCTTTTTTCTAATCTTCCTCAATTTTTATTTCTGCCTTTTAGCTGCAAGCTTAATAATGCTTATAGTCAGCTTTAAAATGTAATGGAATCAATAGGGTTTTCAAAAATTCTTTTGTTGCGTAAGCGTTGCCACGCCCTTAGTACATATGATTATTTTAACAGACATGATTGCTCCACTTTCACAATAGATTTTAAAAAAACAGATAAGAATAATTGTCATGCCAATATGTGAAGCCAACAATTTGATATAGGTTGTTTTCATTAGCAGTTTAGTACATCTTTAAACTGAAAGCTACATTCCAAAGCCCATTTCATGTTCTTGCAACACTGACCAAGAAAACACAGTAAAACATGCAAATCTCAACCTACCTGCATGTACCACTTAGAGCAGTGTTAACATGGCAATGCACCCAGCCATTTTTATGTAAAGCGATGGAGATAAGTTCTGTTCTTGGTCTTCTTGATAATTTTTTAGAAGCAGTTGTCAAAATTCAGATGGGAAGCAGCTTGAATAGACCGTGAGCAGGAGAACTGAGTTTATCAACAGAGAAGGCAGGAGTGGGGAAAAAAAAAAGTCCTCATCCAAGGTTTTCCGAAACTGCAAAACAAGGTTGGCTTTTTTTTTCTCCTCCTCAGAGGGTTCAAAGCTTGAAGCTGACCACTGCAAAGGCCACTTGTCACATTTACTGAAAATCAAGCTATTGATATCACAGCTGAAAATATAAACTCGACAACCAAAGCCCATTGCACAACGTGGACTGCGTAAGAGTTAAAAATAGATTCAACGTGCCTCCTACCTGCATAATAAATATGTAAGTTTCAAGTGTTTTAATTCGATATTCACATTAATTAACAATACAATATACATTATTTAAACTACAGTAAATGCAAGGAGAAAAAGGGTGACACCATCTGGAAGCACAGTTTGCTTTTTTTTTTCCTTTCCAAGGGCTAATAATGTAGTTTGAATGTGATGACAAGCTAACAGCTCACCACATTGCAAATGAAAAAAGAATTCTTAAGGTGATGCTCAAATATCTAAGCCTGTAATGAAGCACAAACCAGTCTTCACTACTGCATGACATGGCACACAGACCATTTACATACTCACATTTGAGATACTAGGCACAGTATAATGAATTCAATACACAGCATGCACACAGCACAAGCAACGTTAATCCTGCCTGCCATTTTAGGCTTGCAGGAATAAGATACATACTGCAGCACAGCTCTGGTAAGGGAGGAGGCAAGGGACAGCTCACCTTAAATGCAGTATCTGATTAATGTTGTAAGTGACATTGCGTATCAGCTACAGAGTCTTGGTTCAACTGGGTGGGAGGGAACAAAGAAAATTGTCATCAACTGGTGATGCAAGATGAGCTCCAGTCACTAACACTGTTAGCAAACTCCAAATTCTACAATGATACAGTAGTAGGCATTTCAAACTCTTATCAAAATCTGCTTGTGCAATGGCTGAGTCGCCTGCCGAGGAAAACAAAACAGTCTTCTTGCTTATTGGAGAAATGCTGCATCCACTACAGCAACATCCTCTTGATGCAGAAAAATTTCACGTCGCACATATTAAATCCCGGATGCATTTGCTGTGCTTTCTTAATTTTTAAGTTTCAGAATTACAAAATAAAATAAAAAGCCAACGATAGCAAAAATAACATAGCTAAAGGTCTAATGTTCAGACAAATAAAACATTTCTTTTTCTCTCCTTTCTGTTTTCTCTCTTTTACAGTCCATAAAAATCCTGAGCAGTATTGACAAACCACATGAGCACCGGGTCTGACTGCATGATCAGCTGTCTGTGTCTACGCTACACCCTGTTAACCACAAGCAGTGTTAGAGCTAAATATATCTGCAATGCAGAAACAGTACGTGCTATGTGGTATACAATTCTTATTAGTTTTAAAGTGTTTTTCTATCCTCAGATATAACAAATAAAACAAATTTGCTGCTGATCTGTCAAGCATAGTATCTGTCAGACTTACAGAACATAAAAGCTATCCTAAGTACACTGACCTAGATAACACTAAGAAGACTTAAGCAGCGTGCAAGCATACTCACTGTCAGAGCAAGGAAAATGAAACAATGATTGTCTAATCAAACTGAAAGCAACAACTCACTACCACAGTATAAATTCCAAAATGCTACGTACTGTATATACACATCTCATGTTATTGGAAGACGCAAAGCTCCTTTGTTTTTTTTTTCTCAGCGGCTTTTCTTAGCTACGGTTGCACAATGACATTCTGACATCATGGAGGTCAATGCAGATATTAAAGTGCTGTCGTCTTTAAGAAAAAAATAATTTTGAAATCTAAAACCAGAGCTGCAGTATTAATAATAGTA